>NW_021024660.1:889115-1001397 GCF_004153795.1 Camellia sinensis
ACCCACACAATTTGGCGCCGTTTGTGGGAATCTTAGAAGAATAGATGGCCAGTAACGGACAGAGGGAAAACATTGGGGGCGACACTCCTGCTGGGAATGGCAGACCAATTGACCTTGACGTTGAAGGAGACAACCACAGTACAAAAAATCATGACCAGGGCCACAGAGAGAAAGACGTCGGCCAGGAGGGCGACGCTTCGAAGAAGACAGACCAAAGCAAGTATTATAATGAAGAGAACCTTCAGGTACGGAGGGATAGGTGCCTATGGAGAGATGAGGAAGTAAAAGACTTGGCAAACAAGTTAGCAGACCTACAGTCAGTGGTCAACTTCATGATGTAAAACAATGTTATGCAGCTACCATACCCGCTGCAAGATACGTCGATGCCAGCAATTAATACCCAGAAGGGAGGAAGGAAAGCAATCCCGAAGCCCCTCAGCACACCAGGAGTGGAAGGCACTCTCACCGACCTTCCAAGAAAGTCGGACGAGAGGAGCCGAGGCAAGAAGAGTCCCGAAAGACACACCACATGAAGGATCCAGGGCCCAAAGAACATCGGCATGTTCAAAGGCAAGCACTCTGCTTTGACACAACCCATGGAGAAAGATCGAAATGGGCCCACCACGAGGCCGAAAGTAGTGTGCCAAAAAGATTGAAGTCCAGAGATAGCCGAGCTCCAGGTAGGAGTAAAGAAGACTTGAGGGATTACCTCAAAAGGAGGCAGCAGAATGTTGAAGCCGAGGTGACTTCCCCAGTTAAGCCGAGAACACCATTCTCGGTGGAACTGGACAAATTTGAAGCACCAAAGAGATTCAGTATGCCGAGGTTCCAAATTTATGATGGTAAGTCAGATCCCAACTTTCATGTTGGACTCTACCTGAATTCAATGGCATTATATAGCGAGAACGAGCCGTTGCTCTGCAAAGTATTCCCCTCATCCTTCGAGGAGATCGCATCCGATTGGTTTCGGCTAGGTTTGTGACGAACAAACTACAATCCTTGAGGGTCGACGCTCTGATGGCTTTGAGAATCACCAAGGATGAAGGCCTGAGGGCCTACGTGAAGAGGTACTACGAGGTGTTCAATCAAATACCCGAATGCAACCAAGAGGTGGCGGTCGTGTCTTTCAAGAACGACCTGAAAGATGATTGCCCATTACGGAAGTCTTTGGAAAAAACATTGCCAAAAAGTATGGAAGAACTCGTGGCGAGAATCGAGAAGTACGCCAGAGCCGAGGAAAATACGTCGGGAAATAAAGAGATAAAGCAGGAGAAGGGAAACGGCTCGCCGAAGCGAGGCCGAGGTAACAACGGGCCGACCAAACAAGAAACTGAATTGAGAGGTAAACAGGCAGTGACGACGGTGTTCCGAATCCCAATCCATAAAGTCCTGGATCAAATACGAAACCAACCCTATTTTAGGGCACCAGCAAGAGCACCAGAGAAATTTATGGGGAGAAACGTTGGTAGGTGTTGTGCTTACCACAATGAAGAAGGACACCCAACTTAGGGTTGCAGAGCCTTAAAAGCACACTTAGAAGACCTGGTAAGACAAGGCCTTCTGAGGGACCTAGTTGATGAAGCCAGGACAAGGGAAGAACAGGCAAGATTGCCTCGCACCGCCACCCCCAGCACAGCAACCAAAGGCAGGAGGACCACGGGTGGTTAATGTAATCCACTCAAAGGTGAACGAAAGCGACATTCGGGGAGAAACCCAAAGAGTAAAACACCTACAGCACGTGAACCAGGTCGGACACAAAAGAAGTCAGCCTGAGGAGTACCGAGGACCGATGATAGCCTTCACTGAAGCTGACCTAGAGATGGTCCAGCATTCGCATAACGATGCCCTGGTAGTATCCCTCCAGGTTGGGGAGTGCCAAGTGAAGCGCATCCTGATTGATCAAGGCAGCTCTTGCGACATCATGTATGTCAGATGCTACAAGGAGTTGGGCCTTCATCCTGACGACCTGGAACAATCCAGCAGCCCGATGGTCGGCTTCAACGGAACGCCAACGTGGCCACTGGGCGCAGCAAGCGTGGAAGTACAAGCTGGTACTAAGAAGATCAAGACAGAATTTATGGTAATTGACACACCCTCGTCATATAACATCATCTTGGGAAGGCCATGGTTGCATGCAATGGGGGCAGTTCCCTCAACGTTGCATCAACTATTGCGGTTCCCAACGGAGCATGGGATTGAGGAAATTAGAGGAGATCAACTGCAGGCAAAAAATTACTCCTTAACAGCAATGAATTCTACCTGCTCCGTGCGAGAGCCAAAGAAGGCAGAAATTGAAGATGAGGACGTGGAAGTCCTAGATGACGTCGGCAAAGAACCAACCGAGAAGAGCGAAGAGGCGCTAAAGAAAATCCTCGTCCAGGATGGGGATGAAGAACGGTTCTTTCTTCTCGGCTCAGGCTTAGCCGAAGAAGAGGAGAAAGAGTTGGAAACTTTTCTAAGAACCAACATTGAGGTGTTCGCCTGGACACCTTACGAAATGCCTGGCATTGACCCCGAGGTCACTTGCCACAGATTGAATGTCGACAGATCGGCAAAACCTGTGATTCAACGAGCCAGAAGACCGACGTTGATGCACGTCGAAGCAGTAGAAGAAAAAGTAGATAGACTTCTGGAGGCCAGGGCCATCCGAGAAGTTCACTACCCAACATGGCTGTCCAACACAGTAGTGGTGAAGAAAAAGAACGGTAAATGGAGGGTTTGTGTAGACTTTACAAGCCTCAACAAAGCCTGCCCCAAAGACAGCTTTCCTTTGCCCAAGATTGACCAGCTCGTAGATGCTACTTCAGGGCATGAAAGGATGAGTTTTCTGGATGCATACAGGGGGTACCACCAGATCGCCATGTACGCTCCAGACGAGGAGAAGACCGCGTTCATCACCCCTAAAGGCCTGTGCTGTTACAAGGTAATGCCTTTTGGGTTGAAAAACGCAGGAGCAACTTACCAAAGGTTAGTAACAAAGATGTTCAAGCACCTGATTGGCAAAACGGTAGAAGTCTACATCGATGACATGGTTGTGAAGACCAAGGAATCTAAGGGTCATCTTGCCGACCTAAAAGAGGTCTTTGATATACTCAAAACATACCGGCTCCGACTCAACGCATCAAAGTGCGTGTTTGGAGTTAGATCAGGTAAGTTTTTAGGGTATCTGGTAACAAAAAACGGCATTGAGGCCAGCCCAGACCAAATCAAGGCCATCCTAGAGCTAAAGAGCCCAACGTCGGCAAAACAGGTTCAGATGCTTACTAGAAGGGCCGCAGCCCTAAACAGATTCATCAGCAAAAGCTCAGATAAGTGCAGACCCTTCTTCAACTTGGTGAAAAAAGCCACAGACTTTCTGTGGACAGAAGAATGCGAAGCCGCTTTAACCGACCTGAAGAAGTACTTGACCATAACTCCGGTTCTTTCCAATCCAGAACCAGGGGAAGAACTGTTTTTGTACTTGGCAGTTTCAGAACACGCAGTTAGTGCAGTACTAATCCGAGAAGAAAAAGTGGAGCAAAAGGCTGTTTATTATGTAAGTAAAACCTTGGCCGATGCAGAAACAAGGTATATACCACTGGAGAAAGTAATGCTAGCCTTAGTAATGGCTTCAAAGAAGTTGAACCATTACTTTCAGGCGCACAAGATTGTGGTCCTAACAGAGCACCCACTGAAGTCCTTGTTGCAACAAGGAGACTTAATAGGAAGGATAGCAAGATGGGCAGTAGCCCTGGGCTAGTATGACCTGGAGTTCAGGCAGAGAACAGCAATTAAAGGCCAAATTTTGGCTGACTTCGTGGCAGAATTCACGCCTGAAACCATTGAACATCGGGCTCCGTTGAGCCAGGATGAGCGTTGTCCCAGCAAGCAAGGGGAATCCCAGCCTAGGACAAAAGAGCAAAGGAAGAAAAAACTCAGACCCTAAAGCATCTACATCGGCGATTCATTCAGACTGTTCATCGATGGAAGTTCGAACCGACAAGGAGCGGGGGTAGGAGTACTGCTGATATCTCCAGATGGAGAAATAATAGAACAATCCATCCGTTTAGGGTTCAAGGCCTCAAACAATGAAGCGGAATACGAAGCATTAATTGCAGGGCTAAAACTGGCAGCAGCAGCAGAAGCAGATAAGGTAATAGTTTTTTGTGATTCACAGCTTATTGTTAACCAGTCAACAGGAGAATTTGCAGCTAGGGACGAAAGGATGTCGGCATATGCAAAAGAGGTCATCAGATTGGCAGCCCTATTTCAGAACTGCCGACTACTCCAAGTTAGCCGAGATGACAACACCCACGCCGACGCGTTGGCTAACTTGGCAAGTTCAATGCAGACTGGAAAAACAAGGACAATTATGATCGACTATATATCGGACCCGAGCATAGAACCACAGAGCACAGAGCAAGAAGCAATATGCGTGGACTTGGGACCAAGTTAGATGGATGCAATCGTTGCATTCCTAAAAGAGGGAAAGCTGCCAAAAGACCATAAGGAAGCACATAAAATCAGATTGAAGTCGGCCAGATTCAGTCTGACAGCAGAGGGCCATCTCTACAGAAGGTCCTTTACTGGACCCCTTTTAAGGTGCGTACACCCTTTGCAGGTTAAAGATTTTCTATACGAGATTCATGAAGGGATTTGTGGAAGCCACGCTGGGGGCAAATCATTAGCCCACAGGGCCATTACCCAGGGGTATTGGTGGCCCTACATGCAAAAGGATGCTGAAGCCTACGTAAAGAAATGTGAACAATGCCAAAGGTTTGCACCTTTGATACATCAGCCAGCTGCTGACCTGAACCCAGTATCCAGCCCTTGGCCGTTTGCCCAATGGGGGATGGATCTTGTTAGGCAACTTCCCCAGGAAACTGGGCAGAGAAAATACTTGCTGGTAGCAACAGATTACTTTACGAAGTGGATAGAGGCAGAACCTCTTGCCAAGATCCGAGATGTGGACGTCAAGAACTTTATATGGAGAAACATCATCACCAGATTTGGGATTCCAAGAGCAATAGTTGCCGACAACGGAAGACAGTTTGACAGCAAACTCATCAAGAACTTTTGTATGAAATTCAAAATCAAGAATTACTTTTCAACACCAAGTTTTTCCCAAAGTAATGGGCAAGCAGAAGCATCCAACAAAGTAATTTTGGATGGAATAAAGAAGAGGCTGCAGGCAGCGAAAGGAAAGTGGGTAGACGAGCTGCCCAACGTACTTTGGGCATATCGAACTACGCCGAGAAGATCAACAGGGGAATCCCCCTTTGCCATGGCTTATGGCACAGAAGCAGTCATCCCATTGGAGATCGGCATCCTAGGGATCAGAACCCAGGGAGTAGAGAATGGCACCAATGACATACTCTTAGCCCGAGATCTAGATCTTTTGGAAGAACGAAGAGAGAAAGCTGCAATTCAACTCGCAGTATACCAGCAATAGTTTGCCAGAGCTTACAACAAGAAGGTCAATCCAAGAAATTTTCAAGTCGGCGACCTAGTCCTGAGAAAAGTCGTCGGCAACAAGAAGGATCCCAGAGAGGGCAAGCTTGGCCCAAACTGGGAAGGACCCTACAGAATTACTTCAGTATTAGGCAATGGAGCTTATCGTCTTGAAGATAACAAGGGCAAAGCACTGCCAAGACCTTGGAACACTTGTAATTTGAAATTCTTCTATCATTAGATGTGCATTATTTTTGGGCGATGTCATCAATAAATCTTTTCCCTTTTCTTAAAACACATATATTTGATAAAGTTACATATTGGTGTTTTTGGAAACATGAATAATGAGAACCCAAGTAGAACTCAGGTTCACATTGGGGGCAGAGAGAAGACAGAGACACTTAATCCACTTGTTGAAATTTGTAGCAATTTACAAGTTGAAGTTAAGCCGAGATGGTTCCTTATCTTCACTTGTTAAAATTTGTAGCAATTTACAAGTTTGAAGTTAAGCCGAGAAAATGTTTTGAGGTAAAAGCTAAGTATATTGTTTCTTCATTTGTTGAAATTTGTAGCAATTTACAAGTTGAAGTTAAGCTGGTTCCTTATCTTCACTTGTTGAAATTTATAGCAATTTACAAGTTGAAGTTAAGCTGGTTCCTTATCTTCATTTGTTGAAATTTGTAGCAATTTACAAGTTGAAGTTAAGCTGGTTCCTTATCTTCACTTGTTGAAATTTATAGCAATTTACAAGTTGAAGTTAAGCTGGTTCCTTATCTTCACTTGTTGAAATTTGTAGCAATTTACAAGTTGAAGTTAAGCTGGTTCCTTATCTTCACTTGTTGAAATTTGTAGCAATTTACAAGTTGGAGTTAACCCGAGATTATTCCTTATCTTCACTTGTTGAAATTTGTAGCAATTTACAAGTTAAAGTTAAGCTGGTTCCTTATCTTCACTTGTTAAAATTTGTAGCAATTTACAAGTTGGAGTTAAGCCGAGATTATTCCTTATCTTCACTTGTTGAAATTTGTAGCAATTTACAAGTTGAAGTTAAGCTGGTTCCTTATCTTCACTTGTTGAAATTTGTAGCAATTTACAAGTTGAAGTTAAGCCGAGATTACTGTTTCTCTTCACCTGTTGAAATTTGTAGCAATTTACAAGTCGAAGTGAAGCCGAGGTTATTGTTTACACACTTGTAGCAATCTACAGGTTGGTCCGAACTAAAGAAGATGCTTAACACTTGTTGAAATTTGTAGCAATTTACAAGATAATGTTAAGCCGACATGTGATCATATGTTGAAATTTGCAACGATTTACAGGTTGATTAAAAAGCTAAGTATATTGTTTAAACACTTGTTGAAATTTGTAGCAATTTACAAGTAGATCATTGCTTAAACACTTGTTATAACTTGAGAAAAGTTTACAGTATGTGATAATACTTGTTGAAATTTGTAGCAATTTACAAGTAGTTTAGACTAAGATCACTGTCTAAACACTTGATTGAAACATTGAGAAACATTCGCAAAGTTAACATTAAATAGTATATGTTTTACACTTGTTGAAATTTATGAAAAGTTTGCAGGTCAGTATCTTGCCGAAGTAAAGCTTGTAGTTATTATACCCGATATATGTGACCCCGAGAAGATTGCACAAAGGTGCCAAGATATGAAAGGCATACAAAATATTCTAAGTATAGAACCATGCAGAAGCAAATCAAGAGAAATTAAAAGATTAAAGCATCCATAGAAAAACAGTTGCAGTTGTATACAAAAGAAGGCACTACGGCCTACCAGAAGTAAATTGTTTCGAAGTAACAAAGAAAGGCACATCGGCCATGAAAGGAAGCTTACATTGTCCAGAAAACAAAACAAAGTACAAGGGTGCAAAAGAAAAGACATGAAAGTTAAGACTTTTCAACATCAGCATCTGGCTGGATCTGAACCTCAAAAGTCTCCTGAAGAGATACCTCGGCTTCCTTATCCGCAGCAATTTCGGCATCAATCTCGGCAAGGGTTTCGTCAATACTCTTGTTGACCTGAGGAACGTCGGACGAACCCTGCTCCGAGGTAGCTTCCTTGGCAACTGCATCACCATCATCATCTTGAGTCAGGTCTAAGACCTGCTCATTCAGAGAATGAGACTTAACCCCAACAGCCTCCCTAGATTTCCTTACCAAAACTTTAGCCTTATCCTCGTCCTCACCTCCATCTTCATCCTCAGATTCAGAAGCATCCTCAGGTTGACTTGGAGGTAGAGGTGGTGGGAAGGGAAGAGGGATAGCATCGGCATTGCGGAAGGGTGAATCGGCAGGAAGATCAAGTTTCTTTATCAGGGACATCCAACCAAGGGAGAAGCCCCTGTTGCATGCCTGCCTGACCTGAAGTTTGTATTCTTCAGTGACGTCAGCCATACCCTGGGCGTATGCCTTTTCGTCGGCCTCCTTAATTTCAACATCCTTGGTGGCCAGGGCCTCCTGCAGTTCCTTTTCAGCTTGGGCCTTTCTGTCCTCGGCCTCTATCTTCTCTGCTTCAGCGACCTTCCTTATGGCCTCGGCTGATTCAGCTTTTTCCACAGCTATCTGTTGGGCCTTAGTTGCAGCCTCGACCTGGTCTTCCAGCTTCTTCATTTTTAGTTGAAGACCTTTGTTGGTCTTCTGCAGGGCAGAAAACTCCTTCTTCATCTCGGTCATCCTTTCCCGATTCTTAAAAGATTGCACTGAAAACGAATGAGCATGCTGGATGGCCTGAGAGAAAACAGAAGTGTTAGAAAATATTTTAAGTATGAAATAGAAAGAAAGTCAAAAAGTAAGAACACTTACTTGAACAGAGTGCTGGAGCATTAAGGCGTAGTTCTCATACTCACTCATCTTGGCATTCCGCTCAAGATCGCTTAGGAGGAGTAGAGCAGTACTGAGTGCCACGCCAACGTTTATATCGTCGGCGCTGTTGCTGACAAGGACAGGCTTATCTTCTAGAGTAATCTCAGGTGTCCAGGGGACTTTTGGTATTCTGGAACCCGAGGTCGTCGCAGACGATGACCTCGGCTTCTTTGACTGTGTGGACTCAGAAGGTTGGGTTTCAGCAGACCTTTTTGCAGGAGCAGAAGAAGTCTTCTTACTCCCAGCCAATTGTGAAATTGGCAGAGTATCTTCAGTCTCAACTACAGTGGCTTTGGCCTTGGGCTGAGCATTTTTGATTCTTTTTGGCTTTGGTAGGGGCATGGACTGAGTTGGAACAGCATCAACGTCGGCAGGTAGATCGGCTAAGAGATCAGCAGCAACAGGCTTTGGGCGACCCATCTCAGCAGTCTTGACAAGTTGTCGCCGACATTTTCTTTCTGGTATTGGGATTAAGTATGGGACTCAAGTAGATGGCAGATCAGCTGGGTCAGAAGTGGATCCTTGGTCTGCTCGTGATGTGGAAGTAGTGGGAAGAGTTGTGGCAGAAGGTGGAGAAAGACTCTTCTTCCTCTTCTTTAGGACGTCGGGCAGAGTGGATTTGTACGTAGGAATAAAGTTTAGAAGAAGAGGTGCTTTTCTTTTGTGGACAGGCAAGTCCAGGAACTTTCTCAGGTCCTTGCTAGGAACGTAAGATTGGCGAAAGTCTTTCGCTGGCTTGTGAACGTCTGCTAGAAGAAATAGACATAGAAACAGATAAAATGTTGAAGACTTGAACAGAAACAACTAAGTATTGACACTGGGCTCTTACCCTTACCCTCTTTAATTGATCGGGGAAGAGGGTAGAGATGGGCGTCCTCGTCTGCACCAAACTCCCAATTTCCCGAAGCGATAACATAATCATCTCCAGCCCCCTTGTTGGAGTCTGGAAGGTCGGCTACGATTTTGAATTCAGTGGACCTTGGCTTGAGGTAATAGACGTAACCTTTTTCCTTCAGGTTAAGGAGGCACATAGTGTTACAATATTGTATATCGGCTAGGGTGATTCTGACGTTTTCTTGTCTAGCTAAGGCGGTGATACCAAAAATCACTCGATAAGAGTTTATGGCAAGTTGCATAGGGTTTAACTTATAATAATGCAGAATCTCGCGAAAAAGGATGTTAAGTGGAAGCCGGAGTCCGCACTCAGTAAAAGCTACAATGGGAAGGGGCATGGTGTTTTCTGTAGGCATGATAGAGTCATTATCCCGAGCAAGTCTCAGGTGGACATCGGCAGGGATGGAGAACTCCTGCCTAAAGTACTCAAGTTTGGTCGGGGTATCTACCCTATGTCTCCACATACCCATAACGTCAGCCTAAAGACAGAGGGCTAGGTTTCAGAAAGAAGGTGCTCTTAAGGGGTTATCGGGACCTCGATGAAACCCTATGTATATACTGGTAAGGATTGTTTCAGTTTTCCCTAAAAATTAAATGTTCTATAGACAAAACCCAAACCTAAATCTATGAAGGCAAAGATTGAAAGCAAAATTTAAAGGCAGAAATCTGGAAAACAAGAAACAAAGAACAACGTTTCAGAATCAAAGAACAGAGGTATAGTTCTCAGAAGTGAAAGAAATACAGAAGTAAAAGGTCAAGAACAGTGGCAAGAAAAGTGTTGAAACAATGCAAGTGTTCAAAATATGAGTGAAATCATGGAATAGACGCATCCAGATGAATAGTTCAGCAAATCAAAGGTTTGAACAGAGCAATAATGGCAGTAAGTAAACGAAAACACATAGAAGAAATTGGGAATGAGAGGAACAGAGGCTTACCGGAACAAATGAAGCCGGAATGAAAGTCGCCGAGGTAAGGCAACGGTTACAGACACGACGGAACGGCGAAAGCTTCGCTGAAATGGAAGAATGAAGACGGTTGCAGAGCTTGAAGCTAGAGTAATGGCGGATTTGGAAAAGTTTAAAAGAGAGAGAAAGCCAGAAAATCAAGTGCAAAAGTAAAGAAACGAAGAAAAAAAGTAAAGTTTTATCAAAAACTTGAAACGGCGGAAAAACAGGGCATTTATTGCGCCTGGAGGAACGTGTGCGTCAGACGGCGCAGACGGATGAAAGACGGCTTACAAGCGCGTCACAGACACGGGCAAATAAAGATAGAACACGTAAGGGGAACGGTTGAGAAGAGATGCATGACAACTCATGCGCGTGGGGGAATTTGTTTGAGTTCTTGTTCTCCGAAGAGAACACGTCGGCCTGAAATGAATGATCTCGGCTAAACAGTTTTTGAGCCAATATGCAGAAAGAAATATCGATATAGGTTCCATCACCTCAGAATGCCGAGGTAATAGAACCTAGGAGGCAGTTGTGGAGATATATTTTTTGAGTACTAACACATGGCATGGTGACGCCGACGTGTTAGCCGAGGTGCCACGTGTCGTATTAGTTATGCCGAGGTTATCTTGGCGAGGCCGAGGTTGCCTCTGAAGATATCGGAATCCGAGATAAGCGGATAAGGGACAAAAGTCCTAGAATGAAGAGGGAACTCAACCTGGATATGGACAAGAGTCCTAGATTAGGAGAAGACTTCAGTTTGGGTAAAGATGAGATTCTTAGAGAGTTTATCCTAATCCCACCGGGAGTCCCAGATTAACAGTAATCCTGAGTCCATTAGGGCCAGGCTCCTATTGGGACTAGGATTGTATTGGCTATAAAAGAGAGGCACCCCCATGGGTCTAAGGTATGCTTTTGATACTCAAGCTTGTGAGTTTAGTACTTGATTTATCTTTGAGAGATATACTGACTTGATCGTCGGAGTGCCCCCGGGTGGTCAAAACCACCACGGGATTCTTATATTTCTGTTGCAGGTCAGTCAGGTGCCATCTATTCTGCCAGTGCTCTCCAGCTGGTTACTAAGCGGGCAGTGTGATCAGAAAATCACTCACACAGGTTTCATTTCAATTATTCGAACGTTCAATGTGTAGAACTTGTCAAGTATACCATTCCTAAAAAATCACGTTAATTGAATATCAATAGCTCCTTGATTAGATAATATTTTTTCAATGATAAATATGATCTTTAAAATAAATTATTAACAAAAATGTGTTATGATCAAAAGACTATCGATATCCGATCAAAGTGATTTTTTATAAAGATAAAGTATAGAATTACACATTAAACAATTCGAATATCAAAATGGGATCCGTGCTGGGCCCTACGGGCCCAACAACATTATCCAATCCACAAAGTAGACTAGAAACAAGCCTTCTTTTTTAAAAATCCAAAGCGGTGTAGCAGAGTTATGATCTCACTGTAAATTTTCTAGTTCTCTATTTTATGTGATTATATTTGCGTTCAAAAAATTATTTAGTACGTCTAATTTCTCAGTACTCTCTATTAAATTATTTAAGATTATAATTTACTCTCAATACACTTTATATTTTTTCACAAATTACCAACGATGAAGGAGAAAACTATTAAGGTCAATCTTGATGCTGACCTTTATCATTGGACAAAGTCGTCGTGGCTTGTTCAAGTGGTGTTTTGGCAAGCTAGTAAAAAGCCAATATTTTGGTTTTTTGGCTTTTTTAGGTCACATCACCTCTCTACTTTTTAACACAAAAAAGGCAAAAAAAGACACAAAAGAGGCAAAAAAATTAACTTTTCACCAACTTCTCAAAACACCACAAATTAGCTTTGCACTTGCATATTTGATCTTGAAACGGTAATTTGGTAAGATTGTTGGAACAAATTGTCTCGAACTCTTCAATTGGTGGTCTTCGAGTCTTCAAAACTTGGCGATGACCTTGTCTATATATAACAGAAATTTGGTGCTTCAAGTCGCGTTACTAAGTCGCTTTCCTAAAGGCAATATTTACACCCACCAAAAGGTGTGCAGGGGTTACAGCAAATTTGCCTCCAAGATACAATGAAGCCTAATCTAAAGATCAAGTCTACTGGCGTCTGCACTGACAATAGTAGATCAGAATACTCTTGATATAATCAAGAAAACCAAGACACTGATAATCAAATCTGCAAAACTTGATTATAAGTAAGAAAAGTAAAAATTTACTTAAGAAACTTTTGATCGAAAACTCAAAATCAAGAATAAGAGAGAGAGAGAGAGAGAGAATTGCAGGGAATGAATTCTAAATTTTTGGATGGAATGAAAAGGCAAGTTCGTAGCCTATTTATAGGCCTTGATGCACCTGATCAAATGGTCATGTCCCTTGATCGCATCCGATCAAATCTGACCGTTGGATCGACGATCTATGGTGCAGATTATTCTCACACCGAATAGCTTCCTAAATTGATCACACCTGATCACGATCAGGTGTCATCTCATCCGTACGATCGCGCGCATCTCCAATCAACAGCTATGATCAAACCGCTCCAGATCGGACACGCAACCGTTCAATCAGCTGGTTGACTCATTACCAACGGACGCCACATTATTACCACGTGGAGCTGACTGTATTCCACGTCACCCATGCCACGTTGGATCTACGTCATCGCTGCAACCTATCCGATGCAAATAAGAAAGCGCCCTCATGGCGCCTTACGTCGATGCGTCCATGCTAAGTGCAAAGTACGCCATCAAACGTCACATAGCCCACTACCCACGTCACGCGCTCGCGCGTGTGCATATGCGGATGGTGCGAAGCATCATCCTTGAGGTGTGAGTGCATGCACACTTGCTTTCACCTCACAATTTCATATTCAAAGGAATATTCTATGCGGCACTTTATTAAGTGCTCCATATTTTCCTCTCTTTCCCATGTAAGACAAAGTCCCCAAGCTTAATTAATGCTTTCCAAAGAAAAACATGGAATGTTTTGGAAACACCCAAAAATTAAACTATAAATTTGACAACCCATTTTGAAAATTCCCCAACATTCCCCCACCATTTTCAAAATATCAAATGATGATTCTTGGTTCACTTGGCAGCCTTATGCCTAGGTGAAGATGTCTTACGATTTGAATCATTTACTTGGTGAAGACATCTCAAAGTTAGTCAAGATGGCATAGTAGACTTATCTTTGAACTAGCGATCTCATACGACTAACCGGACATGTCTCATGCACAATACAGGTTACCTCAAGTATTCAAACAAACCGACGTGGATTGGCCTTGTGTCTATATCCTGTTTCATGAGCGCTCTAGAGTCAAGCCCTTGGACTCATAGGAAGCGGCACCACCTCCTACACTCACATAGGTAAGCTTACTGAGAGTACCCCTATAATTTACAGTACCCTAACAACCCAGTTGTAAGCTTATTAAGAGTTTGCTAACTTATCCTCTTCTCGATTTGAATCATTTACTTAGTGAAGACATCTCAAAGTTAGTCAAGATGGCATAGTAGACTTATCTTTGAACTAGCGATCTCATACAACTAACCGGACATGTCTCATGCACAATACAACTTACCTTAAGTATTCAAACAAACCGACGTGGATTGGCCTTGTGTCTATATCATGTTTCATGAGCACTCTAGAGTCAAGCCCTTGGACTCATAGGAAGCGGCACCACCTCCTACACTCACATAGGTAAGCTTACTGAGAGTACCCCTATAATTTACAGTACCCTAACAACCCAGTTGTAAGCTTATTAAGAGTTTGCTAACTTATCCTCTTCTTTTCACACTATAGGTACCAATCACTACAACCTTGGAATGAAAATAAAACAAAACTAAGTGCTTGCAATCACGACATATGGTGTACTTGGGCTCATTGAACTCACGACTCAATGTTTCTTCAAGCGTTAAGTCGAGTTTCCACTGGGAGTGATTATGTTAAATGGGCTTAAGACCCTCTCCTTTGATCTTTTCCATACCAAATCCCTTGTAAGTCCCTTTGTTAAAGGGTCAGCCAAGTTTTCACTTGACTTTACATAACTAATGGTAATCACACCTTCTGTGATTAACTGCCTGACAGAGTTATGTCTCAGTCCTATATGCCTGAACTTTCCATTATAGACATGGCTATAGGCCCGTGATAGAGTTGCTTCACTATCACAATGCAAAGATATTTGTGACATAGGTTTTGACCATATCTTAATCTCTAACAAGAGATTCCTTAGCCATTCTACCTCTTTGCTACAAGAAGCCAACGCTACAAACTCAAACGCCATACTTGCGTCTGTTATGCATGTTTGCTTCTTAGAACCCCAGGAGACAGTTCCTCCTCCAAGAGTAAAAATCTAACCACTCGTTGACGAGTGATTTTCACGGTTAGTTATCCAATTAGCATCCGTGAATCCTTCCAGCACTGCTAGATAGCCATTATAGACTATTCCATAGTCTATGGTTCTCCTCAAGTACCTAAGTACTTGGTTAACAACATGCCAATGCACATTACTAGGATTACTAGTGTATCTACTAAGTTTTCCCATTACAAATGCAATATCAGGTCTAGTGCAAATCATGGCATATATCAGGCTACTTATCACTCTTGAATATTCTAGCTGATCAACAGCTCTTCCAGTATTATGATACAGTTTCAAATTTGAATCAAAAGATGTAGACAAAGGTGTACAATTATATTGATTAATTTTCTTAAGAATTTTCTCAATATAGTGTGATTGGGTAAGAATCAAATTATTGTCCTCTCGTTTGAACTTAATACCCAGAATTATATCAGCCAAGCCTATGTCTTTCATACTAAAGCTAGACGACAAGAAACTTTTAGTACTTTCAATGACATCATTGTTAGTACCAAAACTAAGCATGTCATCTACATATAGGCATATGATTACACTTCTATTGCTAGTAAACTCACTGTACACACACTTATCAGATTCATGTATCCTAAAACCATTTGACACTATTACTTTGTCAAATTTCTCATGCCACTGTTTTGGAGTTTGTTTCAGTCCATATAGTGGCTTCACGAGTTTACACACTTTGTGTTCTTGACCCTGCACAACAAATCATTCCAATTGTTACATGTAGATTTCCTCATCTAACTCTCCATTTAGGAAAGCGGTCTTAACATCCATTTGATGAATATCAAGCTCATAGATTGACGCTAAAGAAATCAACACTCGAATGCTGGCGATTCTGGCCATCAGAGCATATGTATCAAAATAATCGATACCCTCATTTTGAGTAAAACCCTTAGCAACTAATCTTGCTTTAAACTTGTCAATTGTGCCATCAACTTTAATTTTCCTTTTGAAAATCCATTTATAACCTATTGGTTTAGATCCAAGTAGCAAATCAACAAGTATCCAGATATTGTTACCCATGATAGAATTCATCTCATTGTTTATTACTTCTTTCCAGAAAGCAACATCTTAAGACTTCATAACCTCCTCAAAGGTTAATGGATCTGAATCCATATTCAAAGAAATCATTGTACGCTTACAATAAGCTTTCCTAGTTCCTTCTACAAGGTAAACAATGAAATTAGGGCCAAATGATTGCTAGTAAACTCACTGTACACACACTTATCAGATTCATGTATCCTAAAACCATTTGACACTATTACTTTGTTAAATTTCTCATGCCACTGTTTTGGAGTTTGTTTTAGTCCATATAGTGACTTCACGAGTTTACACACTTTGTGTTCTTGATCCTGCACAACAAATCATTCCAATTGTTACATGTAGATTTCCTCATCTAACTCTCCATTTAGGAAAGCGGTCTTAACATCCATTTGATAGATATCAAGCTCGTAGATTGACGCTAAGGAAATCAACACTCGAATGGTGGCGATTCTGGCCATCGAAGCATATGTATCAAAATAATCGATACCCTCATTTTGAGTAAAACCCTTAGCAACTAATCTTGCTTTGAACTTGTCAATTGTGACCTCAACTTTAATTTTCCTTTTGAAAATCCATTTATAACCTATTGGTTTAGATCCAAGTGGCAAATCAACAAGTATCCAGATATTGTTACCCATGATAGAATTCATCTCATTGTTTATTACTTCTTTCCAGAAAGCAACATCTTAAGACTTCATAACCTCCTCAAAGGTTAATGGATCTGAATCCATATTCAAAGAAATCATTGTACGCTTACAATAAGCTTTCCTAGTTCCTTCTACAAGGTAAACAATGAAATTAGGGCCAAATGATTTCTCAATCCTAGCCCTCTTACTCCTCATTAGCTCAATAGGCTTCGTTCACTTTCCTCTGTAGACATCAAAGGAGTTTATTCATTTCCTTGATTAAAATCCAACCTTAGAATGGTTGTGAAACAATTCTCATAAAATATAGCATCACGTGATTCAATGATGGTATTTGCTTCTACTGAACCATTGGATTCTACTACCAGAACCCTATATGCTTTGTTATATATAGCATAGCCAAGGAATATGCATTCAATTCCTTTTTCATCTAATTTCTTCCTTTTAGGTTCAGTCAATCTGACTATTGCTCTACAGCCCCACATTTTCAAGTAACCTAGATTAGGTTTCTTGTTTTTCTAAAGTTCATAAGGAGTAACATTTCTTCCCTTGAGAGGAACTCTATTGAGTATGTGACAGGCAGTGAGCAAGGCTTCACCCCAAAAACCAAAACTTAAACTAGAGTAAGAAAGCATAGCATTAATATTTTCTGTTAATGTTCTATTCTTTCTTTCAACTACTCTATTTTGTTGTGGTGTGTAGGGTGCAGACTTCTCATGAATAATACCAATATTTTCACAATATTCTGGAAAATGGTATTCACCGCCTCTATCAGACCTAAGTCTCTTTATTTTGACATTATACTGATTATCTACTTCTATCTTAAAAATCTTAAATTTATCAAGCACCTCATCTTTTGAATGCAAAAGATAGATATGACAGTACTTAGAAAAATCATCAATGAATGTTACAAAATATTTCTTACCACCTCTAGTGGGGGTACTATGCATGTCACATACATCACTATGCACAAGTTCAAGCAGAGATGTGGTTTTATCTACTTTAGGAAATGGAAAGTGAGTAATTTTAGATTGCATACAAAATTTACATTTTTCAAACATATCAATGTCATACTTAGGAATTAAATCTAAATTAACCATATCATGCATTTTCCTAGTATTAACATGACTTAAGCAAGCATGCCATAAAGAAAGAGAATCAACAATATAAGCAAAAATAGATATATTATTGATAATGTTAAGTTTGAACATTCCCTGATACATGTAGCCCTTCCCAACAAAAATTCCACCATTAGACAAGACAAATTTGTCCGACTCAAATACTAACTTGAAACCATGCTTCTTAAGCAAGCTTCCAGATACAAGGTTTTTCCTGAGATTAGGTACATGATAAACATCATTAATTTAAGACTTTTCCAGATGTGAACTCTAGATCTACCGTCCCTTTGTCTTTTATAGCAGCAGTTGAAGAGTTGTCCATGAAGAGAATTGTTCCATCACTCGCTTGTTCATAAGTAGTGAAACGGCACTTGTCGTTGCAGACGTGCCTTGTTGCTCCTGAGTCAATCCACTTGTCACCAACATCTTCGAGTATGTTCACCTCGGATACAACAGCCACAAACTTGTTCTTGACATTTGATGCTTCTGGCTTCTTTTTGTATGATCGGCATTCATTTCTGAAGTCCCCTAGCTTGCCACAATGCCAGGAAGCGCCTTTCAGTTTCTTAGCATCTTTCTCAGGTTGGGGATCGCGCTTACGCTTCTTTTTGTCGAACCTCTTGCCACCATCCACCATGTGAACCTTGGAAGTCTGAGCCAATTGGTTTTATTTACTTTCAAGAAATCTTGACTCTTCCTCAATTTGGAGGTGTTGAGCCAATTCCTCTAAAGTTAGATCTTCCTTTTTGTGTTTCAGAGTTTTCTTAAAATCCTTCCAAGAAGATGGCAGTTTCTCTATTATAGACGAAACTATAATAGATTCATCCATGTTCATATTCTTTTGTCGAAAATGACTCAGAATATGTTGGATCTTATGGAATTGTTCCATAATGGGTTTTGTATCAATCATAGTAAAACGTATAAAATTACTAACAAGAAAATTCTTACTAGTGGCATCCTCAGTAAGGTACTTTGACTATAATATGTCCCAGAGTTGCTTTGTCGTTTCCAAATGTTGATACACATCGAACAGAGAGTCTGACAACGCATTCAGAATGTGTCCTCAGCAAATGTATTCGTCATTCTCCCATTTGGTTCTGGCACGGGTTTGCTCCATAGTCTCTGTTAGACTTATTTATTTTGATGATTTATTTAATTATATTATAATTTATTTGAAAAAGAAAAATAGAATCCAAAATTTATTTTGATGATTTATTTAATTATATTTTAATTTATTTGAAAAAGAAAAATAGAATTCAAAATTTATTTTGATGATTTATTTAATTATGTTTTAAATCCAAAATTTATTTTGATGATTTATTTAATTATGTTTTAATTTATTTGAAAGAGAAAAATATAATCAAAATTTATTTGTCCCATTATTTCTCACATAAACCTTTATCCTAAATGTTGTTAGAATGTATTTAATATTTGATTAAATCAGGAGTTCAAATAGCCCAAAACAAAGGTTCAAACAGCCCAGCACAACGGCAGTTCAAAAAGTTCAAGTGGAAGATATTCAAATTAGTAATGATGGAGTACAACGGCTATAAACAGCTATAAATTTAAATGAATACAACGGCTATAAACGGTTATAAACGACTATAAATTCAAATGAATACAATAGTTATAAACGGCTATAAGTTTCATTATATATGCCAAAGCCTCTAATGTAAACAAGTTACAAAAAAAATCAGAAAATATTCTTTGATCTATAATCATTCACATCTATTCTCTTAAAAATTCTTTGAGAAGTGTTCTTCAATTTTTGTTTACATCCTCTCTCAGAAATTATACACTGAGACGTATAGCTTTAAGCCTATCTTTCATGTGTGAGGTTTATAGAAAAATTAGAGCTTCATTTTGTATATCCATCTGGGAGAGATATTTATTGTAAGCTTTCTTTGAAAGCAAAAATACCATTTTATCTTGTAAAAGTGTTGTAAACACTGTGTTCTTGAAATCTTAAGAGTGATTATGAATCGCCTAAGATTTGCAAGGGTTTGGGCTTGTGAAGTCTATTTAAAATCTATGGAGAATTGTTCCATGTTTATGAGGTTGCTAACACCCCTGTAAAGCTAGAAGATAGTGAAAAATCTCAAGTGAAACTTAAGGAGTGGATGTAGGCTTGGTTGAAGCCAAACCACTATAAATCTGTTTGTCTCCTCTTCCTTAATCTCTTTACTTTCCTACTACTGCTATAGCTATCTAATATTCATGTGTTAATCATTTGATTTACCATGTATGTTAGTTATACTTCATTGTTATTTTGCTTGATCATTTACTGCTAAGTTCATCATTGTGCTTGTTAATAATTTGTTGTACTAGTAGTTAATTTTATTGGGGTATTATTAATTTTAATTTGTAGAAACATAATTCACCCTCCCTCTTAGGTTGCTTTTTGAATAACAATTGGTATCAGAGACTGGGGCTCTTGTTTAGATTTAACAATCTTAAGTTTTTGATCCATAGCAACCATGTATTCTACTTACTCTGTTGTAGGACAAGCTAGCAATAGGCCACCTCTCTTTGATGGTAGTAATTACATTCGTTGGAAAGAAAAAATAACTTTTTATCTTCAAGCTACCAATTATGCTTTATGGCTCCTTATCACTAAAGGTCCTAAAATCCTTTCCAAGGTAGTAGACCATATCAGTGTGCCTAAACTTGAGGATGAATTTGATGAGCGTGATTATAAATTCCTTCAAGTTAATGCTAAAGCCAAGCTTATTCTTGTGTGTGGACTAGATGCAAATGAGTACAATAGAATTTTTGGATGTATTACTGCTAAAGAGATTTGGGATAAACTTGAAATCACCTATGAAGGAACTAGCCAAATAAAAGAGTCTCGAATTGACATACTTATTCATGATTATGAACCATTTACTATGGAATCATTTGAATCTATTTCTGAGATATTTTATAAATTTACCAATATTATTAATGCTCTAAAATCTCTTGGTAAATCTTATACTAATGGTGAGCTTGTGAGAAAAACACTTCGGTCTTTGCCAAATGAATTGGAAGCTAAGGTTACAGGTATTCAAGAAACAAAAGACCTAACAAAATTAGCCATTGAAGAATTCCTAGGCGCACTCATGGCTCATGAACTTTCAATGATGGATGACAGAAAAAAGAAAGCCATTTGGGGAGAAAATGATGGAGTAGCCAACTTGTGTCTCATGGCTCTTGGAGAAGAAGAATTCACTCAAGATGAGGTAATTTCAAATTATGTAGAACTTGAAAGTACTTTCAATGAATTACATGACATATTTAGAAATGTTTGTGTTGAGAATTCTAAATTAAAGAAATTAGTTACTTCTTTTTCAAATGATATGGATGTTTTAAAAATGAAAAATGCTACTTTGAAAAATGACTTTACGTCTATTGCCAATGAGAAAAACATTTTGAAAAACAATGTTGAGAATTTAAACAAAACTCTTGAACATTTTGTAAAAGGAAAAGAAAACCTCAACAAGTTTCTTGGAAATAAAAAATATGTTTTTGACAAAGTAGGCATTAGTTTTGATCTTCCTAAACCTTTTATGAGATTAAATGTTCTTGAGACTAATCCCTATGGACCCAAGAAAGTATGGGTACCAAGAAAGAAATCAAGATATTTTGTAGGTGAAATCTCAAAGAACACCAAGGACTTCGAGAGGAAATGCACAACAAGAGTGTTCAATCTAAAGAGCAAAATCAGCCCCTACAAGAAGAAAAAGAAGAAGAATGATGAAATGAAAATCACCAAGATGAATAATAGAGGTAATGTATGGGTGAAGATTCCAAAGAGGTAAATAAAGGTATAACTCCTAACACACCTTTAAGCTTAAAGTTCTATATTCTTTAAGGTGTGATTTGTGTACAATAGGTTGTGTCTAATCATTGCTTCTATGTAACCTAATTGTACTAAGTTTGCTAAGTCATGTTCTGCTAGTTTTTTTCAAACCTTCATTGAACTCAAAAATGAGAATTATACTATTTTGATGAATACCTATTAGAATATGAATGATTCATGTATTCATTAACATTGTATATCATGTCATCCATTGCTATGAAAAAGAGATAAGAAGTGATAATATTTTTTGTGAACATACTTTTCACATCTTATATATGACTTCATACTAATATATTAATTCCTTTTTTAGTCACGTCTTTGTAGAATTAATTTTGATGTTATAGCATGTTTTTAAGATGTATATTATCTATATTTTGAATTGTACATTTATGATCTCAAGAATATGCTCAATATGAAAATTTCATACTTATATGCTTCACATTGGAATATTTGAATAAGTTATGAAATTTGTTGATTATGATCCGTCAACAATGTCTAAATGAAAAGAAGTATCATACGTTTGTAGAGACATTGCATCTATCCTATTGAATATCTTTTGAATATGGATTATATTGGCATGCATCTCATGAAATGTTTTTGATTGATAAATTGTTGAATTAATTGTTTATAGCATTCATGTTGTGTTCCACATTGAGTAAAATGTTTTATCACACTTGAGTATGTGGATTTAATTGATGAAAATGCCTCTTGATAATGATATGTGATTAAATGGGATTGTTGCATCATTTTTTAATAAAACAAAGAGCATAACACTATTTTCTTATGCATATTATGCTATGTGCTACAACTTGAAAATTTTGAAAAATAGCATTCCAAACTCTTGTTTGATCATTGAATTATTTTTCACTTTTTGAGTTTGTGATAAGAAATGATTTGTGCTGTATTTTTATTGAGTAATAGTGATTGTTCTATGAATGCTATATTTACACAAATCACATTAGAAAAGGGTAGCACCAACTTAGGGGAAGAAATCATTTTGCTAACATACTTGTTAAACCCTTTTGAGATGAATTCCTCATGAAAGAAAATTGAAGATTAAAAAGCTTCTATCTCTTGAACCTAACGTATGCCTCATATACTCTCTTAAGCCTTTGAGATAAAAATTCTATCTTATATCCTTTGAGCTAATACTATTATTACTTTGATATGAAAAAGATTAATTATGCCTCATATGATTTGCAATGTATACTCTTTGATGATGCTCTTGCCTAAAAATCATACCTAAGCTTAAAATGTGTGCTATATATTGAAATTCATGATTTTTCTTGGCATATGGATTGCTATACCTTGAACATGCTTCTTTTTTTGGATTTACATTAGCTCCATGAGATTATATTGAGTTTAACCTATTATGAGCAATATTTGGTATTCTACATAATGCTTGAGTTATGATTGTTAATTCTTCTAGATTGCATATTGGTATCCTTGGTAGATTACATGTTGGTATCATTTTGGCATCCTTATTGGAAACATTTGGCATCCTATTTGATATTATTGAGGAGAACATTTTAGTTATGAGCTTTCATTTTTCATATCTCCTACTGATTTTGCCAAATAAAACAAGGGAAAGAATTTAAACTTGATTAGTTTTTAAAAATAAAAAATAAAAAATCCCCTCAGATTCTATTCTATTTTTGATATCACACTTATGAGCTTGCACCTCACATATTATTTTTTTTAATTATCTTGTATAAAATCTATATGCTCTTGGCAGAAATTGATTGTTAGATCTTACTCAACTGCTTCACATATACTTTTAACAATTTGGTATCTCCTTGGCTCTTGCTGGAAAATAGATTGAAATAGCATGAATTCTTCATAATGGATAAGCTCATTAATTCATTGTTGCCATGTTATCTTGCTACAACAGCATGTGTATCTCATTCTTGACCTTTGAAACTTCTCCTTATTGCACCCATGGCATTTATCTAAACTTGATGCTACATTGATATGGAAACATTTATATCAGTTGAATGCTCTCAAGTCCTTCATACATTTATTCTCCTTAACAGTTTGTTATTCTCAACTGTGTAATTTTTTTGGGTTCTGCATCTTGAGGTAAAATTAACTTTGCATACATTGATTTTTTAAACCCTTATGGTATTTTTTTTTGCATTACCATTCCAGCAACACCAACGTCCCATTAAGTTTAATTTCTGCTGGTATTATTTTATTTTAATTTTTTTTGATTTTGCTATTAGGCTTAATTTCTTTTATTTTTATTTTTTTCTCATTATTATTTTTTGTTTGGACTTAATTTTCTTATTTGTTTCTGCTTTTTGATTTCATTTTTCAGTACTTAAACATAAAAACAAAAACAAATCAAAATACAAATATTTAAAAAAAAAAAAAAAACCACCCTTCATTTTTTTACGGCCATACACCGATCCAAATAAACATATTTACATTATAAAAAAAAATTCATTTTTTTATGGCTATAAGCCGATCTTATTTACTCGCCTCTTCCACCGCTCTCTTCTTCTTTTTATCACCTTGGGCGACGCTTGACGTCCCTGCCCCCGTGCTTTCGTCAGGAGCAAACACTCCCTGCCGACTATCAAAAGTCAAAAACGACGTTGCTCCAAATCGAGCCATGGAGATGGTCTTCCGTTTAAGCTCTTTATTTTTGGCCTTCAGTGCGCCTATCTCTGCCCGCGCATCCTTGTACATGCGCTGGAGCAGAGAGAGTTGGGCATTGACCTAATGGTGCTCACTCGTCCTATTCTGCAGTCAGTGAGCCAATTTTGTGACTGCAGTCACCGTCTCCATACAAAACGTCAGTGTGAAATGATTGGCTTCAATGTCTAATTAAGCTGCCATTATTTGCTCAATCAACATCATAGGAAGGTTGGAAAGAGTAAGAGCTGGGGCAGTTGGCCCAGCAGCGCTTACAAGATCATTCAGGTCCGGAAAGAGAGTAAGGGGACGGACGAGGCCATGTAGTAGGAGAGAGAGAGTTGTAAGTGAGAGAAGGGTTTGGGCAGCCTTTTTGTTCTGCTCAATCTCTCTGTTCTGTCTCTCGAGGAAGAAGAAGATCGAAGAGAATGATGAAGAAGAGATAGAAGAAAGTGAGGTGAAGAAGAAGCAGACGAGTGTGATTAAGAAGATGACTGAAGAAAAGAGGTTGAAGAGAAGAAGACAATGAGGGAGAGATAGCTGATGCGAGCGGCAATCGAGGTGAGCTATTTTTGTCGGCCAATAAAGCAAAAGTCATGCCGCGTAGCAATCACGTTTTGCGAAAAAAGTGAGAGACGCGGGGGAATTGTATGTGTATGCATATATGTATATATATGTTTTGATTATTTATTTTTTGATGCCATTGATCCCTATCATTTTCCTCCTCCTCCTCCAGATTCTGACCCATGATTTCCTTTTGATAATGTCACAAGGGAAGAAACTTATGATGTTATGATGTTATGTATTATGGTATTATTTTCAAATTATGGTATTATTTTCAAACTAATCTAATGTTATATATTTATAGTTTGATATCTTAGTCTCATATTATGTCTCTAATTAAAGCTTATTTATTACACATGTGTTAACCTATGTATTTAGAAATGAATTCAGGGAGCATGACTTGAAGGAGAGCTTTTCTTACTCCCAAATCAAATCAAAACATCATTGTGTGCCATCATCAAAAAGGAAGAGATTGTTAGACTTATTTATTTTGATGATTTGTTTAATTATGTTTTAAATCCAAAATTTATTTTGATGATTTATTTAATTATGTTTTAATTTATTTGAAAGAAAAAAATAGAATCAAAATTTATTTTGTCCCATTATTTCTCACCTAAACCTTTATCCTAAATGTTGTTAGAATGTATTTAATATTTGATTAAATCAGGAGTTCAAATAGCCCAAAGCAGAGGTTCAAACAGCCCAGCACAGCAGCAGTTCAAAAGGTTCAAGTGGAAGATATTCAAATTTGTAATGATGGAGTGGAACATATTCAAATTAGTAATGATGGAGTACAACGGCTATAAACGGCTATAAATTCAAATGAATACAACGGCTATAAACGGTTATAAGTTTCATTATATATATCAAAGCCTCTAATGTAAACAAGTTACAAAAAAAATTAGAAAATATTCTTTGATCTATAATCACTCACATCTATTCTCTGAAAAATTCTTTGAGAAGTGTTCTTCAATTTTTGTTTATATCCTCTCTCAGAAATTATATACTAAGACGTATAGCTTTAAGCATATCTTTCCTATGTGAGGTTTACAGAAAAACCAAAGCTTCATTTTGTATATCCATCTGGGAGAGATATTTATTGTAAGCTTTCTTTGAAAGCAAAAATACCATTTTATCTTGTAAAAGTGTTGCAAACACTGTGTTCTTGAAATCTTGAGAGTGATTGTGAATCACCTAAGATTTGCAAGGGTTTAAGCTTGTGAAGTCTGTGTAAAATCTATGGAGGATTGCTCCATGTTTATGAGGTTCCTATCACCCTGTGAAGCTAGAAGATAGTGAAAAATCTCAAGTGAAACTTGAGGAGTGAATGTAGGCTTGGTTGAAGCCGAATCACCATAAATCTGTTTGTCTCCTCTTCTCTAATTTCTTTACTTTCCTACTACTGCTATAGCTATCTAATATTCATGTGTTAATCATATTATTTATCCTGTATTTTAGTTCTACTTCATTGTTATTTTGCTTGATCATTTATTACTAAGTTCATCATTGTGCCTGTTAATAATTTGTTGTAGTAGTAGTTAATTTTATTGGGGTATTATTAATTTTAATTTGTAGAAACCCAATTCACCCCCACTCTTAGGTTGCTTTTTGGGTAACAGTCTCGTCTTCTTGCTCCACCAGATAGGGGTAATTAGCACATAGACCACTTTGAGAGTGGTGAGCAAAAAGTGCAAATTCTTTTGCCAGTGACGGAAATTTCCGCCATCAAACCGGTCAAACGTCATGAAATTTTAAGTCATTTTCTGAATAGACATTGCCATATCTAAACATTGTCTTTAGATTGTTAGAACAAATCGTCTCGAATTCTTCAATTGGTGGTCTTCGGGTCTTCAAAACTTGGCGATGACCTTGTCTATGTAGAACATAAATTTGGTGCTTCAAATCGCATAACTTAGTCGCTTTTCTAAAGACAATATTTGCATCCACCAAAAGGTGTGTAGAGGGTTAAAACAAATTCGCCTCCAAGATACAATAAAGCCTAATCTAAGGATCAAGTCGACCAGTGTTTGCACTGACGATAGTAGATCAGAATACTTTTGGTATAATCAAGAAAACCAAGACATTGATAATCAAGTTTGTAGAATTTGATTAATAGTAAGAAAATCAGAAGCTTGCTTAAAAAATTCTTGATCGAAAACCCTAAATCAAGAGAGAGAGAGAGAGAGAGAGAGAGAGAGAGAGAGAATTGCATAAATGCTTTTTATATTTTTAGATGGATTGAAATGGCTGATTTCGCAGCCTATTTATAGGCCTTAATATATCTGATCGAATGGTCATGTCCCTTGATCGCATCCAATCAGATCTGACTGTTGGATTGGCGATTTATGGTGCAGATCATTCTCACACCGAATAGATGCCTTGATTGATCACACCTGATCATGATCGGGTGCAATCTTATTCGTAAGATCGCGCATATCTCTAATCAACAACCATGATGAAACTGCTTTAGATCAGATACACAACCGTTCGATCGGTTGGTTAACTCATTGCCAATGGACATCACATCACTACCATGCGGAGCTAACTGTATTCACGTCACCCATGCCATGTTGGATCTACTTCATCGCTCCAACCTGTCTGATGTAAATAGAAAAGCACCCTCATGGTGCCTTGCACTGATACGTCTGTGCCAAGTGCAAACTGTGCAATCAAACGCCACATAGCCCACTGCCTACGCCACGTGCACACGTGTGCATGTGCATATGTGTGTGCGGATGGTGTGAAGCACCATCCTTACAGTGTGAGTGCATGCACACTAGTATCTATTCCACGATTCCATGTTCAAAGGAATATTCCATGTAACACTTTATTAAGTGCTCCATACTTTTCTTTCTTTCCAATGTGGGAGAAAGTCCCTGAACTTATTTCAAGCTTTTCAAAGAAAAATAAGAAAGGTTTTGAAAACACCCAAAAACTAAACAATAAATTTTGAAAACCCATTTTAAAAATTTACCAACATTCCCTCGCCATGTTAAAAATACCAGATGATGATTCTTAGTTCACTTGGCATCCTTATGCATTGGTGAAGATATCTTACAATTTGAATCATTCACATAGTGAAATTTTGCTAACATACTTGTTAAACCCTTTTGAGATGAACTCCTCATGAAAGAAAATTGAAGATTGAAAAGCTTCTATCTCTTGAACCTAACATATGCCTCATATACTCTCTTAAGCTTTTGAGATAAAAATTCTATCTTATATCCTTTGAGCTAATACTGTTATTACTTTGATGTGAAAAAGATTAATTATGCCTCATATGATTTGCAATGTATATTCTTTGATGATGCTCTTGCCTAAAAATCATGCCTAAGCTTAAAATGTGTGCTATATATTGAAATTCATGATTTTTCTTGGCATATGGATTGCTATACCTTGAACATGCTTCATTTTTTGGATTTACATTAGCTCCATGAGATTATATTGAGTTTAACCTATTATGAGCAATATTTGGTATTTTACATAATGCTTGAGTTATGATTGTTAATTCTTCTAGATTGCATATTGGTATCCTTGGTAGATTACATGTTGGTATCATTTTGGCATCCTTATTGGTAATATTTGGCATTCTATTTGATATTATTGAGAAGAACATTTTAGTTATGAGCTTTCATTATTCATATCTCCTACTGATTTTGCCAAATAAAACAAGGGGAAGAATTTAAACTTGATTAGTTTTTAAAAATAAAAAATAAAAAATCCCCTCAGATTCTATTCTATTGTTGATATCACACTTATGAGCTTGCACCTCACATATTATTTTTTTTAATTATCTTGTATAAAATCTATATGCTCTTGCCAGAAATTGATTGTTAGATCTTGCTCAACTGCTTCACATATACTTTTAACAATTTGGTATCTCCTTGGCTCTTACTGGAAAATAGATTGAAATAGCATGAATTCTTCATAATGGATAAGCTCATTGATTCATTGTTGCCATATTATCTTGCTACAACAGCATGTGTATCTCATTCTTGACCTTTGAAACTTCTCCTTATTGCACCCATGGCATTTATCTAAACTTGATGCTACATTGATATGGAAACATTTATATGAGTTGAATGCTCTCAAGTCCTTCATACATTTATTCTCCTTAACAGTTTGCTATTCTCAACTGTGTAATTTTTTTGGGTTCTGCATCTTAAGGTAAAATTAACTTTGCATACATTGATTTTTTTAAACCCTTATGGTATTTTTTTTTTGCATTACCATTCCAGTAACACCAACGTCCCATTAAGTTTAATTTCTGCTGGTATTATTTTATTTTAATTTTTTTTGATTTTGCTATTAGGCTTAATTTCTTTTATTTTTATTTTTTTTATACATAAAAACAAAAACCGAAATGAAGAAAATAAAAACAAACTAAAAATAACAATATTTACATAAAAAAAAAAAAAAAACCACCCTTCATTTTTTTACGGCCATACGCCGATCCAAATAAACATATTTACATTATAAAAAAAAATTCATTTTTTTATGGCTATACGCCGATCTTATTTACTCGCCTCTTCCACTGCTCTCTTCTTCTTTTTATCACCTTGGGCGACGCTTGACGTCCCTGCCCCCATGCTTTCGTCAGGAGCAAACACTCCCTACCGACTATCAAAAGTCAAAAACGACGTTGCTCCAAATCGGGCCATGGAGGTGGTCTTCCGTTTAAGCTCTTTATTTTTGGCCTTCAGTGCGCCTATCTCTGCTCGCACATCCTTGTACATGCGCTGGAGCAGAGAGAGTTGGGCATTGACCTGATGGTGCTCACTCGTCCTATTCTGCAGTCGGTGAGCCAATTTTGTGACTGCAGTCACCGTCTCCATACAAAACGTCAATGTGAAATGATCGGCTTCAATGTCTGATTAAGTTGCCATTATTTGCTCAATTGACATCATAGGAAGGTTGGAAAGAGTAAGAGCTGGGGCACTTGGCCCAGCAGCGCTTACAAGATCATTCAGGTCCGGAAAGAGAGTAAGGGGACGGACGAGGCCATGTAGTAGGAGTGAGAGAGCTGTAATCGAGAGGAGGGTCATTTTGGGCAGCCTTTTTGTTCTGCTCAATCTCTCTGTTTTGTCTCTCGAGGAAGAAGAAGATCGAAGAGAATGATGAAGAAGAGATAGAAGAGAGTGAGGTGAAGAAGAAGCAGACGAGTGTGATTAAGAAGATGACTGAAGAGAAGAGGTTGAACAGAAGAAGACAATGAGGGAGAGATAGCTGATGCGAGCGGCAATCGAGGAGAGCTATTTTTGTCGGCCAATGAAGCAAAAGTCAGGCCGCGTGGCAATCGCGTTTTGTGAAAAAAGAGAGAGACGCGGGGGAGTTGTATGTGTATGCATATATGTATATATATGTTTTGATTATTTATTTTTTGATGCCATTTATCCCCTATCATTTCCCTCCTCCTCCTCCAGATTCTAACCCATGATTTCCTTTTGATAATGTCACAAGGGGAGAAACTTATGATGTTATGATGTTATGTATTATGGTATTATTTTCAAATTATGGTATTATTTTCAAACTAATCTAGTGTTATATATTTATAGTTTGATATCTTAGTCTCATATCATGTCTCTAATTAAAGCTTATTTATTACACATGTGTTAACCTATGTATTTAGAAATGAATTCAGGGAGCATGACTTGAAGGGGAGCTTTTCTTACTCCCAAATCAAATCAAAACATCATTGTATGCCATCATCAAAAAGGGAGAGATTGTTAGACTTATTTATTTTGATGATTTGTTTAATTATGTTTTAAATCCAAAATTTATTTTGATGATTTATTTAATTATATTTTAATTTATTTGAAAGAAAAAAATAGAATCAAAATTTATTTTGTCCCATTATTTCTCACCTAAACCTTTTTCCTAAATGTTGTTAGAATGTATTTAATATTTGATTAAATCAGGAGTTCAAATAGCCCAAAGCAGAGGTTCAAACAACCCAGCACAGCAGCAGTTCAAAAGGTTCAAGTGGAAGATATTCAAATTTGTAATGATGGAGTGGAACATATTCAAATTAGTAATGATGGAGTACAACGGCTATAAACGGCTATAAATTCAAATGAATACAACGGCTATAAACGGCTATAAGTTTCATTATATATATGAAAGCCTCTAATGTAAACAAGTTACAAAAAAAATTAGAAAATATTCTTTGATCTATAATCACTCACATCTATTCTCTGAAAAATTCTTTGAGAAGTGTTCTTCAATTTTGGTTTACATCCTCTCTTAGAAATTATATACTGAGACGTATAGCTTTAAGCCTATCTTTCCTATGTGAGGTTTACAGAAAAACCAGAGCTTCATTTTGTATATCCATCTGGGAGAGATATTTATTGTAAGCTTTCTTTGAAAGCAAAAATACCATTTTATCTTGTAAAAGTGTTGCAAACACTGTGTTCTTGAAATCTTGAGAGTGATTGTGAATCACCTAAGATTTGCAAGGGTTTGGGCTTGTGAAGTCTGTGTAAAATCTATAGAGGATTGCTCCATGTTTATGAGGTTCCTATCACCCTGTGAAGCTAGAAGATAGTGGAAAATCTCAAGTGAAGCTTGAGGAGTGGATGTAGGCTTGGTTGAAACCGAATCACCATAAATCTGTTTGTCTCCTCTTCTCTAATCTCTTTACTTTCCTACTACTGCTATAGCTATCTAATATTCATGTGTTAATCATATTATTTATCATGTATGTTAGTTCTACTTCATTGTTATTTTGCTTGATCATTTATTGCTAAGTTCATCATTGTGCCTGTTAATAATTTGTTGTACTAGTAGTTAATTTTATTGGGGTATTATTAATTTTAATTTGTAGAAACCCAATTCACCCCCACTCTTAGGTTGGTTTTTGGGTAACAGTCTCGTCTTCTTGCTCCACCGAATAGGGGTAGTTAGCACATAGACCACTTTGAGAGTGGTGAGCAAAAAGTGCAAGTTCTTTTGCCAGTGACGGAAATTTCCGCCATCAAACCGGTCAAGCGTCATGAAATTTTAAGTCATTTTTTGAATAGACATTGCCATATCTAAACATTGTCTTTAGATTGTTGGAACAAATCGTCTCGAATTCTTCAATTGGTAGTCTTCGGGTCTTCAAAACTTGGCGATGACCTTGTCTATGTAGAACATAAATTTGGTGCTTCAAATTTCGTTACTAAGTCGCTTTCCTAAAGACAATATTTACACTCACTAAAAGGTGTGTAGGGGATTACAGCAAATTTGCTTCCAAGATACAATGAAGCATGATCTAAAAATCAAGTCTACCGGTGTTTGCACTGATGATAGTAGATCAGAATACTTTTGATATAATCAAGAAAATCGAGACATTGATAATCAAATCTGCAGAACTTGATTATCAGTAAGAAAAGCAGAAATTTGCTTAAGAAACTCTTGATCGAAAACTCAAAATCAAGAGGGAGAGAGAGAGAGAATTGCAAGAATGCTTTTCAAGATTTTGGATGGATTGAAATGGTTGAATTTGTAGTCTATTTATAGGCCTTGATGCATCTGATCGAATGGTCATGTCCCTTGATCGCATCTGATCAGATTTGACCGTTGGATCGACGATCTATGGTACAAATTATTCTCACACCGAATAGCTTCCTAAACTGATAACGATCGGGTGCCATCTTATTTGGACGATCGCGCGCATCTCCAATCAACAGCTATGATCAAACCGCTCCAGATCGAACATGCAACCGTTCGACTAGCTAGTTGACTAATCGCCAACGAACGCCACATCATTGCCACGTGGAGCAGGTTGTATTCCACATCATCGCTCAAACCTATCCAATGCAAATAGGAAAGTGCCCTCATGGCGTCGATGCGTCCGTGCTAAATGCAAAGTGTGCCATCAAACGCCACACAGCCCACTGTCCACGCCATACGCTTTGCGGTGTGAGTGCATACATACTAGTTTTCACCTCACAATTCCATATTCAAAGGAATATTCTATGTAGCACTTTATTAAGTATTCCATATTTTCCTCTCTTTCTAATGTGGAACAAAGTCCCTAAGCTTAATTAATGCTTTTCAAAGAAAAACATGGAAGGTTTTGAAAACACCCAAAAATTAAACTATAAATTTGAAAACCCATTTTGAAAATTCCCCAACAAATTTCATATTAGGATCAATCATCATATGCCTTCTACTTATTGAGAGACTTTTAATCGAACAGTGGTATCCTGGTCATATTGCCAAAATGGAGAAAGAACTCAAAGAACAACTCAATTAATGGATGTCGTGATAGAGGTGCGAGACACAAGGTTTCTATTTGAAGAAGACCAAGGTTGAGAAATCTCCAACCCTCGTCCTTGGTCTCCCGTCGCATTCGAGGTTGAACTTCGCGTTCAGCCTTTCACAGCCAAACAAAGTTCTTTTGTTCAGCCTTTCAAAACCGAACAACATTATTCCCAACGTCCCAAAAAAGATGAAGACGAACAACATTGTTTTATTTAGTAGTGCACTACCGAACAAAATAACTTGGTTCGGCTTTGAAATGTCAAACACTTGATGTAAAACATGCAGAATATAAGTTTTTACGTTGAAAAAATACAGAAATCAAGAATTATATTTTGATAGTTATGTAAATACTTGTTCTTCTTTGATGAATTGAGATTAAAAAAAAAAAAAACACCTTTGATTATTATTTTTATTCATTGTTTAATTTTGTTCATGAACTTCCTTCTATTTATAAGTAACAACACAATAAGAAACAATGATATTAATAATAATTGTGAGTTTTTCGGCCTTTCAAAACCGAACAACATTATTCCCAACGTCCCAAAAAAGAAGAAGACGAACAACATTGTTTTATTTAGTAGTGCACTACCGAACAAAACAACTTGGTTCGGCTTTGAAATGTCAAACACTTGATGTAAAACATGCAGAATATATGTTTTTACATTGAAAAAATACAGAAATCAAGAATTATATTTTGATAGTTATGTAAATACTTGTTCTTCTTTGATGAATTGAGATTAAAAAAAAAAAAACACCTTTGATTATTATTTTTATTCATTGTTTAATTTTGTTCATGAACTTCCTTCTATTTATAAGTAACAACACAATAAGAAACAATGATATTAATAATAATTGTGAGTTTTTGTAAGATTGATTGAAGTTCTAGAGTGAGGAAGAAGTTGAAAAGAAAATAATTGAATTTTAGAGAAGATGAAAGTACTTAAACATGAAAAATACCTATAAGTAATTAGAATATATCATAAAAAAATATATATTTTATTTTAGAGTTTAATGTGTATTATCCTTATTAATATATTTATATTAGGATATAAAAAAAAATTAAAATTTTAATTAAACATACAAAATTACTATTTGAATACAAATAGAATCACTCATATTTTATTTTATTTTTAAGTAGTGTTTACCAAAACTCATATTTTTAACCATTAGTCAGCCCTTTCCCACCAGGGTTAGCACTTACCTAAGAACTATACAAGTAAATAAAAACATTTGTCGCTATTTCATTGCTCAATGGTTCTCGCGGAAGATTCCTTGTGAGAAAAAAGAATTTGGTCGTCTATTGTAAGTCTTTGGCAAGGGATGTTTCTGTCTCTATCTCAAATATCTATTTTTGTCTCTATTTCAAATAATCCTAACCACAAATTTTATTTATTTATTTATTTTTATTTTTTTTGAACTGATTCTAACCATCGATTTCATTGCTAAATGGTTGTCGTTGAAGATTTTTCCGTAGAAAAAACGAATTTGATCTTCTTTTGTAAGCCTTTGGCAAGGGATAATTTTGTCTCTATCACAAATAAATATATTTTTTCTCTATTTCGATTCATTTTCATCACAATTTTGATACATTTTATTGTCGACATATATTTCGCTAAGACGTGTTATATCTATTGGTGATGACAAATTTAGAGACTCTTACAATCATCAACATTACTTGGAGTTGATGTAGAGAGACTATCACCTAAATCCATCGTTTTAAGAGACATGTAGACTAACTTGACCTTCAAATCCAATTTTTTAAAGGGTGAATTATATTAACAGTTCTTGTAGTTTGGGTTTGTATTACTTTAGTTCTTGACTTTTTAATTGTGACATATTTGATCATGAATTTTGAATCTTGTTCCAAATAAAGAAAAATGAAGATATTATTGCTCAATTTTTAGGACAATGTCATCAATTTAATAAAATATAAATTAATTTGATAAAAATAAATGTCAAAAAAATATTTTTAAATTTTTAAAAATTATTTTTACCCACCAAATATAAAATAATGGAAAATTGATAAATCTTTTACACATTTATTTATTTATTTATTTTACAAAATTAATTTTTATTATGTGTTTGGATGATGATCATATAATAGGTGATTGGCTTTTAATATGTAATCGATATATTTAATATATGAAATATTTTTAGTTTTGAATTTTTTTTTAATTTAATGAATTGGTTTAATAATGATATCAAAGTTGTCACCATATTTGCCTTTTGAAAAAATAGAAACTAATTTAATGAAAATAAAAACAATCAATCATTACATGATCATCATCCAAACATGTAATAAAAATTAATCTGGTAAATAAATAAATGTGTAAAAAAATTATTAATTATATATAATTTTATCTTTGGTGGGTAAAAATAATTTTTTAAAATTTAAAAATATATTTTTGACATTTATTTTTTTCAAATTAGTTTATATTTTATCAAATTGACGACTTTGCCATTGAAATTGAACAATGGTATCTTCAATTATCCTTATTTGAAACAAAATTCAAAATTCATGATCAAATGTGTCACAATTGAAAAGTCAAGTACCAAAGTGACACAATTCCAAACTATAAAAAATGTTAGTATAATTCGCCCATTTTAAAAGCTCAAATTACACTGAATTCTTCCCTCCCCTTCCCTCCTAGTACAAAGGCACTTAAGGCCTCCTTTGGTAGTTAAAAATTTTAGTTAAAAAGTTCAAATATCAGTACAAGTTTTTATATTATTTTCTTTATGTTTTTTTATATTTTTCTGTAAAAAGTCGTTAAAATAATCAATTCCTAAATCAGCCCTATATTTGGACAATTTTCCTATATCCCTCTTCTACTTTCTAAACAAACAGCCTCTTAATCCATTTCAACTAGCCTCGTTTTAGAACATGTTATTTTAGTAATTTTTTAATTTTTGACTAAAATAGAGGTAAAAAAATTATTATATTTGGAATGTATTTTTCATTTTTTACGAAAAAATGTATAAAAATTAGAGAGAAAAAAAAACATTTGACTTTTTTATATAGTTTATTGACTTTTAAATTTTTTTAATAATTTTTTAATTTTTAGACTAAAATTAAATGTTGCCAAACGAGACCTTTTTTACGTCATTGTGTTAAAATTAAAAAATTAGCAAAGCTTGGTTGGCAGTAGTTTCGATGTTTTTCAAACAGCATATTGGTCCCGTTTGGTGTACCTGTTAAAACAGCTTATAGATTATAACTTAACAGATTATAGATTATAACTTTAATCAAAAGTTGTTAATCTGTTTGGTGTAGCTGTTGGTTTATAGATTTAAGTTGCTGAGTAGTGTTTGTTAAATAAGCTGTGAAATAACTTTTTTCAATTAATTTTTATTTTTTGTTTGTCTACATTTCTCATAAAAAATAATAATAATAATCTATAGTCCATTTGAGTCTTTTTCTATTTTTAAAAAAATAAAAAATAAAAAAAATTTAAGAGTATAACCATAAATTAACATGTCTACAGCAGAAACTGATAATCAGAAGCAAGGGTTAAGCAGCTTCTCAGAATCAGTTTTTTTGAGTTAAAATAAACTATTAAAATCAGAAACTGTTTGAAATAAGTTTAACCAAACAGTCCAAAATAATTTTTTCAAAATTAAAAGGCATAAGTTGACTCTGAAAAGCTGAAACAAACACCCCCAATATTTGTTCTAAGTGTAGTTATGAATGTTTTTTTTTTTTTCACAATTATAAATCAATTTCGACATTCAAGAGTAAAATTGTCATAACACAAGAAGTAAAAGTTGAATTTTGTTCAAACCAATTTTGGGAGAGAATGGATCACTTAAATGAGTTAATGAATCCTAATACATCATCATTTGATATTGATTAAGTTTTGTGGAGTGAGGTTATAGGTTCAACTTTTATAAAGAAAATATTGACATTTATTGTGGTAATTATTTTTCTCATTTTATAGATAAGAGTGTTTTGGGTACATCGTAAAAAATTAATTTTTTGATTTTTTTACTTTTTTAGCAAAAAAAAAAAACCACAAAAAATCTAGCTTTTTAGCTCAAAAAAGCCAAAAAATTACAAAGAAAAAAAAAATCAAAATTCAATTTTTTACTAATTTTTTAAAACACCGCATAATGTCCGTAATCATTTTTTTATTTTCAAGTTTGGATTTTAGTAGTCGTTGGTTTGTTTATTTTCAAGTTTGGGTTGTTGTAGTTGTTGGGCTCAGTGACTACTGCCTTTCTAACCCTTGTTAAGATTTTAACTATCTAATTTAATATAATATTTTTCATATTTTTAATTAATTTTTTGTTATTTAAAAAAGAAAAAGAAAAAAAAAAGAAAAAGAAAAAGTGAATGTTCAAAAAAGTGAAACATGAAAATTGACCATATTGACCTCGGATGCCTCGTGGAATCATTATTTCAGGACTAAATTTCATAAAGTTTTTATGAGTGGTGTTTTATTCTCTAATTGTGTCCTTCCAATTCTACCTCTAATGACTCAGTCCATCTTTCATTTTATTTTATTTTATTTTATTTTTTTGGTAAATTACATCTATATCCCTTGAAGTTTGTCGTTAATAGATTCACCTTTGAGGTTTCAAAAATTACACTGATCTCCTTGTCAAAGTTTGTTGACTAACATCCTTAACTAAAAAATAAAAATGATCATATTACCCTTTCATGTTATCTCCCTTGTATTACACCAAATTGCTTTCATGGATGTATTTATTGATAGAGTTCATCAACATTGTGAATAAGAACCTAATCTTGCAGTCACTTCAACCCATGGCAATCGGCCACTACGCATCATTACAATAATATTTCAAACTATTGCAACAACCTCACTCCCTACCACCAACTATTACAATTCCTCCCACTTTCTGTCAGCCCTAGATAATAAAATCCAATATACAGTTACCTTCTGGAATGCTTTCAAACACTTGGTGTGTAGCTGCATCCACTGCCCCCAAGCAATAAATAAATAAAATCTTTGAGCCCATTATCAATCAAACAATAAATAAATAAAATCAGAGAGGAAAGAAAATACAGAACTGTTAGAATGGGGTTTGGGTTTCGTAAAGATGATGTTGATAGTTAATGATACAGTTTGTCCCAGTAAATGGATCGGACTGGTCCAAACTCCTCAAGCCCAGGTCCAAATGATCAAACCCACCGGATAACCTGTAAACAAGTTCAACGGGGAACGGGGTAGTCCCCCAGTGAACCTTCCGACGAGCAAGTTAGGAAGAGAAGTAGAGTGTAGAGGGAGAGATTAGAGATAGAAAAGCTTAACCTTCTTCTTGTCTTCAACGTTTGCTTATATCCTGTGATAATCATTTCGTTGTCCCTTCCGACCTGACCTTCTCGCCGAAAGTCTATGCTGTAGCTTACCTTGTTCAGGGTAAGGGGGTCCTGTTCCGACGGAGAGGTGTTGTCGTAATAAATGCTGTGATGGGCTGCATTAATGGTGATGTGCAGTGACAATAACTTTGCTGATCTTTGTCTGCTGATGTGGCCCGTCCTTCACCTGCCATGTGTCTGAATGTCATTGGTTCTTTATGCCATGTTGGATTCCAGCTGTCCTGGACCTCACCAGCTGGGTAATGTATTGGGCTCCAAGTGATGGGCTTGGGTTGTTCATAGTGATTCATGGCCTTTATGGGCTTATACACGTCAGTACAGTTTGTCCCAGTGAATGGATCGGACTGGTCTAAGCTCCTCAAGCCCAAGTCCAAATGATCAAGCCCACCAGATAACCTGCAAACAAGTTCAACGGGGAACGGGGTAGTCCTCCAATGAACCCTCCGACGAACAAGTTAGGAAGAGAAGTAGAGTGTAGAGGGAGAGATTAGAGATAGAAAAGCTTAACCTTTTTCTTGTCTTCAACGTTTGCTTATATCCTTTGATAATCATTTCACTGTCCCTTCTGACCTGACCTCCTCGTCGAAAGTCTATGCTGTAGCTTACCTTATTCAGGGTAAAGGGGTCCTGTTCCGACGGAGAGGTGTTGTCGTAATAAATGCTGTGATGGGCTGCATTAATGGTGATGTGCAGTGGCAATAACTTTGCAGATCTTTGTCTGCTGATGTGGCTCGTCCTTTACCTGCCATGTGTTTGAATGTCATTAGCTCTTTATGCCATGTCAGATTCCAACTGTTCTGGATCTCACCAGCTGGGTTATGTATTGGGCTCCAAGTGATGGGTTTGGGTTGTTCATAGTGATTCATGGTCTTTATGGGCTTATACACGTCAGTACAGTTTGTCCTAGTCAATGGATCGGACTGGTCCAAGCTCCTCAAGCCCAGGTCCAAATGATCAAGCCCACCGGATAACCTGCAAACAAGTTCAACGAGGAACGAGGTAGGCCCCCAGTGAACTATTCGACGAGCAAGTTAGGAAGAGAAGTAGAGTGTAGAGGGAGAGATTAGAGATAGAAAAGCTTAACCTTCTTCTTGTCTTCAACGTTTGCTTATATCCTTTGATAATCATTTCGCTGTCCTTTCCGACCTGACCTCCTCACCGAAAGTCTATGCTGTACCTTACCTTGTTCAGGGTAAGGGGGTCCTGTTCTGACGGAGAGGTGTTGTCATAATAAATGCTGTGATGGGCTGCATTAATGGTGATGTGCAGTGTCAATAACTTTGCAGATCTTTGTCTGCTGATGTGGCTCGTCCTTCACCTGCCATGTGTCTGAATGTCATTGGCTCTTTATGCCATATTGGATTCCAGCTGTCCTGGACCTCACCAGCTGGGTTATGTATTGGGCTCCAAGTGATGGGCTTGGGTTGTTCATAGTGATTCATGGCCTTTATGGGCTTATACACGTCAGTAGTCCCCCATTCCTGAGTGTAGCTTTAGTCCAACGAAGGGAATAAAAATGAAGAAGATGAGGGTGTTAGGGGTGACCGAGAGGGTGAGCCGACCGGGAGGTGGTCCGACCGTGCAGGGTGACCGAGTGGAGGGTCGACCGCGAGGAGGGCCGACCGCGAAGGGGGGCCGACCGCGGAGGTTGGCCAAGTGGGAGGGTCGACCACGCGGAGGGCCGACCACGAAGGGTGACCGAGTGGGAGGGTCGACCACGAGGAGGGTCGACCGCGAAAGGTGAGGTGGAGGGGCGTGGGGCTCGAGAGGCGGCGTGTCACGCGGTGATTTGAAGTGGAAAAGACAGGGTAAAGGGAGGAGACAATGGATCGTGGTCGTATACGTGGCAACATCCCGGGGGGGAGATTAGGCATTAGATCAGAAGTGAAACGATAGGTCATTATAGGTGTTGAAAAGACAGTTTTGGCGGATGATTTGAAAAGTTTTCAAGCTAGCGAAAATTAATTGGGATCCTTGGAATACGGGCAAACCGTGGACTTTTGGCATTATTCGATTCACCTACTTGTTTACAAAAAATCAAAATATTCCAAGTGTGAATTCCTTTGTTGCTCACGACACACCTCTACAACACTTTTTCAATTTCCTCGCACTGCAGCCGAAGTGATTTGCAGACATACCATAGAAATGGCCCAAGAAGAAGCTGCGAATGTCAGGGTGGATCCACTTGGTGACAATGATGCAGTGGAGTTAGCGCAACAGTACAGGACGGAGAGGGTGGGGGAGTTGGTGGGACGATCCCACGGTTCCACCATGATACCAGCTCCAAGGCCAATTAGCCAGGCAGAACCAGATCACTGGCATACAAAGGCAGACAGGTCCGCTCTTACACCGGTGGAGTTAGAGGGAATAAGGAAGAAGTACCAGATTCCTTTGGAAATAGGGTTGAGGCTACCGACATCTACCGAGAGGGCGTCGGATGCACGGACAGGGGAATTTAGCTTGTACGATGAGGCATTGCGGGGAGGTGTGAGGCTACCGCTGCCTCAAGTTGTGGTCGATGTGTTGAATAAACTAGATGCGGTGCCAGGTCAGTGGATGCCAAACGCCTGGAAATATTAATGGCGTGCGCGAGTTCCTGGCTGCAAGCAACGGGAGGGTTGGCCTTGACGGTAAATGAGTTCTTCTCATGCTACAAGGCCTCCGGCCAATAGGACACTCGGGTTACACTGCAGGCGGTGGCTGGACGAGGTCTGGTGGCGGGTCTGCCATCGTCGGTAAAAGGCTGGAGGCCAAGGTGGTTCTTTGTGGCGGCAAACGGCGGGGCGGGAGTTCGCACAACTTGGAAGGTGCCCACCAAATCGATCGAGCCTAAGCTGGACAAGGCGACTGAGGACCGAGTGAAGAGGGTGAGGGATTGGAGGGAGGAGAAAGGAGTAAGGTGGGATGAGCTTGTCCTACCGTCGGTTCTGTTTGCCTTAAACTTGGGACCGTAGCCGTTGGGAGGGGGTCCAGAAAGGGAGGAGTTGGAGGTGCGGAGGAAAGCGGAGGAGGAGGAGGAAAGGAGGTTGTTCGCGTGGGCAGACAAGTATAAGGAGTCCCAACTGGGGCCTGTTCCGAAGCCGATCGCAAGAGAGCGGATCCGACTGCGCCCCAAACCGTTGGAAGAGAAAGACTTAGGCAGTTTTGTGCCCCGACCGCCCCCAGTGGATCCTGTGAAGGAACAGGCGAACAAGGAGGGGGATGCTCTGAAGAAGAAGAAGAAGAGGGTGAGGAGGAGTCAAGAAGAGCCTGCCTTGAAGAGGAAGAGGGAAGTGATGGGTGAAGAGACCAGCATGGTGAAGGAGACAGAGGAGGGAAAGCAGAGGGGGGGAAAGTGGAGGAGACCCCAGGAAGAAAAATTGCCCCAGAAGTGGTGGACATTGCCTCAGATGGCGTGGAAGTCGTTCCAGTAACGGCGGCGATCACCGCAGGGGTCGCGAGGGGCCTAAAGGGCAAGTAGAATGTGGAGCAACTGGTCCTGAGCCAAGGAGGGGAGAACAGCCCTAGGGGGGTCCTGCATCCCAAGGAGGGGGAGTCAGTCTGGCTACTGCGATCTACCACGCTCGTGCAGTGGCTGGGCGGTTGGAGGGAGAAAAAGGCCCAGCCGGGGCAGGGACAAAGCACCTTGCGGGGATAGTAGAAGAGGCAGCCTTGCGCTCAGTAGCCAGATTCAATGAGGCTGAACTGTTGAGGGGGTTATGCTCCGCTCAAATGGAGGTAACCACCTCAGCAGGGGCTCTGCTGAGGAAGGCGGGTGCTGCAAAACTCAAGGCAGATGAGGCCAAGACTCAGCTTGTCAAGTTGAAGGAGAAGAGTGCAAGTTGGGAGAGTGCCCACGCTAATCTGCAAGCGGTCAAGGTAGAGTTGAAGAACACACGCCGCCAGGTTGTGTCACTCGAGTTCCAACTGGCTGGCGAGCAGAAGAGGCTGGATTAGACCCAAAAAGCCTGGGCGGTCGCGGTCGAATGACATGAAGAGGCAATGAGCAGTAATGAAGAGCTGGCCAGGCAAAAGGATGAGGCAGACGCGAAGATTAGCAGTCTGTAGAAGGAGCTGGAGAGCGAGCGTGCAAAGGCACTGGAAGAGATGGAGAGTCTTCAGAAGGAGTTAGAGGTAGAGAGAGCAAAGGTGACTACTGAAAGGGAGACCTTGAAGAAGGAGTTGGAGGCGGAGAAGGCCAAGTCAACTGCTGAAAGGGCGTCCCTGAAGAAAGAGTGGGAGTAAGAGAGGGCTAAGGCAGCCTCTGAAATGGCGACCCTGCAGAAGAAGCTAGACGAAGAGAGGGCGAAGGCAACCTCTGAAAGGGCGGCTTACCCCGATCTGTATGTGGCAACAGTGGATCAATTCAAGGGGTCTGCTGAATTTCAGATGGCCGTGGATGCCGCGGTCACCAGCAGCTTGGCGAGGGAGGAGTCTGGGGGGGCGGACCCATCGAGGGTGACTGCTGGGGGCAGAACTGAAGCGGAAGTGATTGAGAGCTTCCAGCGGTCAGACTTCTATAAACACAAAATGGCTGAGTTCTGGGACAATGGCTGGAAAATGTTCAAACGTAGGGCTGAAGAACTGTTCCCAGACTTAGACCTCAGTAGTGTAACAATCGGTGAAGATGATGTGGCCCAGACCCCCCTGGATGAGGGTATTGAAGACGACGACCTTGTCTCCAGTGAGGAGGAATGAGTGAAGTGAAGAAAGTTTGTACTTAAGAGTTTTTTTTTTTTTTGGTTTTAAATGGCTGTAATGAGCTCATGTACAAATTTATGAATAAATAAAATTGCAATTATGTTTTCGTTTGATTGTCTGTGCTTGTGCAGCTGAAATGAATGAGGCATGGGCGAAGCGTGTGTATAACTCATTGTGAAGTGCAAAGTGAAGTTAAACTTGTAATAAGAACTAAATTTAAGAACTCCTCAGTGTAGAGTGAAATTGAACTTGTAATAAAAACTCAATGCAGAGTAAAGTTAAGAACTCCTCAATGCAGAGTGAAATTGAACTTGTAATAAAAACTAAATTTAAGAACTCCTCAATGCAGAGTGAAATTATAAGTCTGTGTTTGCCACGCTGCTGAAGTAGATTAGTGGTTTATTGGAGTAAGGCTTGGCTTGTAAGGAAACAGTCTGAGTTGTAAGAGTTCGATTGAGAAGAAAATGACCTGACTTGTAAAGAAAACGCGTAAGAACGTCTTTGGAATTTGACTAAGCAAAGAGTGGTGTGAAGACTTGGACCTGGAATTGTGACTAAGTGTTTCTATTAATTCCACAAGCATGAAGTTTGCATAGATGGTTTTGACCGAGCCCTGTACGCGTGGTAAGTAACTCAGTCTGAACCAGAAATTGTGGTGCTCGGTCTGGCTGAGACTTGTTATGCTTAGGCTGGCTGAGGCTTGGTCTGGCCGAGTGCTTCACGCTTAGTCTGGATGAGGCTTTTAGTGCTTAGTTAGGCTGAGGCTGTTGGTGCTCAGTCAGGCTGAGGCTGTTGGTGCTCAGTCAGGCTGAGGCTTTTCGTGCTCAGTCTGGCTAAGGCTGTTGGTGCTCAGTCAGGCTGAGGCTTTTCGTGCTCAGTCTGGCTGAGGCTTTTAATGCTCAGTCTGACTGAGGCTTTCAGTGCTCAATCTGGCTGAGGCTGTTGACGGTCGGACTGGCCGAGGCTTCTGGTGCTCAGTCTGGCTGAGGCTTTTAATGAGTGCTGCAAATGGGAACGTTATTGAGATAACACACAGATAGCTAAGATATAGGATTGTTGTCCTGGACGGTGTAGTCCAGTCGATCAAAGCTTACATTATACATCAAAAAGAAAATACAACAACTAAGCAATACAACAGTAGGCACTCATTGAAAGTAACGCTTCAAGTGTTTAGCGTTCCAGGGGTGAAGGAGGTCTCGACCATCTATGTCCTGAAGTCGGTAGGTGCCCGAACATGGTCGGGCTTTCACAACGTAAGGTCCCTCCCATTTGGCTGCCAGTTTACCCTCAGTCGGATTTTTGGTGGCAAGAGTTGCTTTTCTCAAGACAAGGTCCCCTACAGTGAACTCCCTTGGTCGGACTTTGCGGTTGTAGTGTGTTCTCATTTTCTGTTGGTATGAGGCCAGTCTGACAGCAGTGGTCTCTCTGAGTTCTTCAATTAGGCCCAGGTCTGCCCGACGGAGCTCTTCAGTGAGTGCTGGATCCGGATGTAAAACCCTAGGAGTAGGCAGACCGACTTCTACTGGAATAACCGCCTCAGCGCCGTGTGTTAAGCGAAAAGAGGTTTCCCCAGTGGGAGTCCGAGCTGTAGTTCGGTAAGCCCAGAGTACATTCTGTAGTTCCTCAGCCCAAAGTCCCTTAGCAGCTTTTAGCTTAGTTTTGATGATCTTTAGGAGAGAACGGTTAGTGACCTCAACTTGGCCATTAGCCTGGGGATGACCGGGAAAAGAGAAACATGGTTGAATCTGGAGGTCGGCACAGAACTTCCTGTACTTGGCGTTGTCAAATTGTTTGCCGTTGTCGAAGACGATGGCCTAAGAAATGCCAAACCTGCAAACGATAGACTGCCAGATGAACTTGGTTGTGTTCCGCTCGGTAATGGTGGCAAGGGGTTCTGCCTCTACCCACTTGGTGAAGTAATCAATGGCAACGATCGCAAACTTGGTCTGACCTCGGCCGGTGGGAAGTGGACTGACCAAGTCGATCCCCCATTTGCCAAACGGATAAGGACTGCAAAGTGTGATCAACTCTGTAGGAGGAGCATGGGGGATATTGGCAAAATGTTGACACTTATCACGTTTGAGCACGAAATCAGTCGCATCTTGATTGAGAGTTGGCCAGAAATAACCAGTACGGAGTATTTTGTGGGCCAGAGACCTGTCGCCCGAATGATTACCACAAATTCCCTCATGGATTTCCCGCATTACATAGGTTGCTTGAGCCGAATTGAGGCATCGCGGGTATGGGCGTGAAAAACCACATTTGTACATGACGCCACTAACTAGGATGTAATTGGATGACCGGGCCCTGACTTTGGCGGCCTGCTGTTGGTCATCTGGGAGTTCCCCGGTTATCAAAAATAGGAAGATGTCAGACGCCCAAGGGATAGGTTCGTTTTGGAGGAATTGCACTTCTTGTAAGTCAGGTGAGATGGCCGGGTGGGCTAGGTATTCGAGGCGGACACTGTGGGTGAGGTCGGACTGGTCTGCAGAGGCCAACTGAGCCATCTCATCTGCCTTGGAGTTTTTCGCCCGAGGTATGTGCTTGATGTGAAAGGTATTGAAGAGGCGAACAAGGGGGAGGGCCACATCCCTGTAAGCTCGCATTGTGTCCTCCTTGGCATCGAACTCCCCCGTAATCTGGCCAACGATAAGTTAGGAGTCGCTGAACACCCGAATGTGGCTAACTCCAATGTCCTTGGCAAGGCGAAGTCCTGCTATCAATGCCTCATATTCGGCCTCATTGTTACTGGCATTAAACAAGAAATGGAGAGCACATTTGAAATAGCCACCCTCAAGGGCGGTGAGAATGAGGCCAGCCCCACTACCTTCCCTGCGGGATGATCCGTCCACGTTGAGAGTCCATGAATGCGGGTCTTCTGGCTCGGTAGGGGTTGGTGGGAGTGGGGGAGCAGCGGTTGGAGTAGGATTAGTGAATTCCAGGATGAAATCCACGACAACCTGTCCCTTAATTGCTGTTCGAGGCCGGTAGGAGATGTCAAACTGACTGAGTTTCACTGACTACTGCATGAGCCTGCCGGAAAGTTCTGGTTGCTGCATGACATTCTTTAAGGGTTGGTCGGTGAGAACCACTATGCAATGGGCCTGGAAGTAAGGATGGAGCCGTCTGGGGGCAGTGACCAAGGCCAAGGACAATTTTTCTAGCAGCGGGTAAATCTGCTCTGCTCCCCGGAGAGCCCGACTGATGTAGTAGACCGGCCGTTGGACAGAGTCGTCCTCCCTGATAAGAGCTGCACTGGCTGCGGTGCTTGAGATGGCTAAATAGAGGAAAAGGGACTCGCCCTTAATTGCATGTGAAAGGAATGGGGGATTTGCCATGAACTGCTTCAACTACTGAAAAACTTCTTCAGATTCAGTTGTCCATTCAAAAGTTTGCCGAAGAACTTTAAAGAATGGTAAGCACTTATCTGTTGCGCGGGAAATGAAGCGGTTGAGGGCCGCGACTCGGCCAGTGAGCTTTTGAACCTCCTTAACCGTTCTGGGTGACTGCATCTCAATCAAGGCCTTGATCTTTTCAGGGTTAGCTTCAATGCCCCGCTGACTGACCATAAAACCCAGAAACTTCCTAGATCCTACGCCGAAGGCGCACTTCTCTGGGTTGAGCTTCATTTGGTACTTGCGTAGGGTGGCGAAGGTCTCTCGCAGGTCGGACAGATGATCAATAGAGAGTTTGCTCTTGACTAGCATGTCGTCAACATAGACTTCCATATTCCGACCTATCTGATGATGGAAAACGGCATTAACCAACCGTTGGTAGGTGGCCCCAACATTCTTCAGTCTGAATGGCATCATACGGTAGTGGTAAGTATCTCGGTCGGTAATGAAGGATGTATGTTCCCGATCGGACGAGTGTATCAGGATTTGGTTGTACCCAAAGAAAACATCCATGAAACTGAGCATTTGATGACCGGCCGTAGCGTCGACCAGCAGATCTATGCGGGGAAGAGGATAGCTGTCTTTGGGACAAGCTCGGTTTAGGTTAGAGTAATCGACACAAAGTCGGCATTTGGCATTGTTCTTGCGGACCAGGACCACGTTTGACAACCATTTAGGGTAATCCACGTTTTTGATGAATTGGGCCTCAAGGAGCTTGTCAACCTCTGCGGCTATAAGTTTATTGCGCTCTGGATGGAAGATGCGCTGCTTCTGGCGGTAAGGTCGGAAATGGGGTTCGATGCTGAGGCGGTGAGTTATGATCTGAATGGGTCCAGGAAAATACATCATTGTGCTCGATCAGAAGGGCGGTAAGGTCGGCCTTAGCTTGGAGGGATAGTTGGCTGCCGATCTTGGCAGTCTTCATAGGGTTGGTGGGATCGATGGGAACCTCAACGAGCTCCTCAATCGGTTTTCCTCTGACCAGTTCATCCTCATCTCGGACGTCAAGTCCTTCAATGATCATGGCCTCCTTCAGCTTGACTTCCTTGAGTGAGATGACATAACATTCCCTGGCTACAGTTTGCTCTCCCCTTACTGTCCCGACGCCCAGGTCGGTAGAGAACTTTATGGCGAGGTGGTACGTTGAAGTGATAGCTTGGAAAGCGTTGAGGGCGGTGCGGCCAAGGATGATGTTGTAGGCAGAGGGACAGTCGACCACAAGGAAAGTGACCAACTTGGTAGTCTGCCATGGGTATTCGCCGATGGTGAGAGGGAGATCGATGGAGCCGACGGAGGTCACCCGGTCGCCAGTGAAACCGACCAAAGGGGTTTAGAGGGGAGACAGGCTTTCCTCCCCGATCTTGAGCTGGTAGAAACAGTTGAGGAATATGATGTCTAAAGAATTGCCATTGTCGATGAGGACCCGTCTGACCTTATAGTTGGAGAGGAGGGCAGAAATGACGAGAGGGTCATCATGAGGATAACGGATGCTTGTACAGTCGGCGTCCGTGAAGGTGATGGGCTCTGTCCACTGCTTGGGCTGTCTGGAGGGTCAGTCTACCGTGGCAACTGCTCTGTCTGAGCCTTGCCTGATCTTCTTGAGTTCTGCCCTCTGAGCGGAGCGGGATTGTCTGCCACAAGCAAGGCCACCTGAAATGACTCGGATTTCGCCAACTGGCGGAGGGGGATTACTTGGCGGCTGAGGCTGTTGTGGGGGGTGATCATGGCCTTGGTTAGGTTAGGCTGGCTGCCGGGGTGGGATACGCTGGCAGTTATTTCTGAGGGGCTCGATTCTTTGCCTCTGCTGTGGGCGGGTGTCTGTGAACCGGCTGAGACGCCCTTGACGAATGAGGGTCTCGACCTGATCCTTGAGGTTAATGCAGTCATCAGTCTTATGGCCATGGTCCTAGTGGAAACGACAATATTTGGACTGGTCTTTCCGATTGGAAGGGGTCCGTGAGGGTAGGGGCCATTTGATGGGGTAGTCCCGTTAGATCGGGTGGAGGACTTGTTCCATGGGAGAATTAAGGGGCGTGTACCGCTCGAACCGACCGGGCGGTCGGGCTGGTGCCGACAGGTCAGCGCGAGGAGGTCGGTTGGTATAGTGGGGTGTTTGGCTGTTATACTGGGTGTTTCTGGATTCTGAGTCTTTTCTCTTTTCTCTAGGGGACGGGTTTTTAAATATTGGATCCTGCCAAGCGGCTAGTGAATCTTCGGTATTCATGTGTTTCTGGGCTTTGAAGAGTAGGGCGGCCATGAAGGTCGGGGTGTTTTTAGAGAGGGAGAAGAGGAAATTGGACGATCGTAGCCCGGCCATGAAAGCCGCGAGGATGACCTTGTCATCGTTTTTCGCTACCTACAGGGCTTCGGTGTTCAAGCGGGTAACGAAACTGCACAGGGACTCCCCTTCGGTCTGACGGATGTTGAGGAGTTGGGTTACAAGGCGGCGTTGGCGTTGGGCTCCAATGAAATGGCTAAGGAAGGAGTCACTGAGATGCTGGAAAGTGGAGACAGAGTCTGCTGGTAACTGGCTGAACCACAATCGAGCTAACCACTTCAGTGTCACGGGGAAAGCCCGACACATGATCTCGTCAGGGAAGGCATAGAGGATCATGACGGTACAGTAGGTCTCCAGATGGTCGACTGGGTCCGTCGTACCGTCAAAAGAGTCAATGGTGGGCATCTTGAACTTGGCGGGCAGAGGTTTGTCCCGGATAGAGGCAACAAATGGTGAGCTTGCCGTGGTAGAGGGTTTATGCTGAATGTTCTGCATGACCTCTTGGAGCTGGAGCTTCATTGCTCGGAGTTCAATGTCCCAGAGGGGAATATGGTCACCATGGTCAGTCAATGGGGGCTGGACGCTGCTGGCTTCCCCTTCAGGGACTGGTGCCACGACCGAAGGGTGTGGGGGTGGAGATTGTAGATTTACATGCGGAGGGGGGGAGATTGCAAACCTTCCAAGTTAGGTGGATAGGGTTGCGAAACAGTATGGCTCGGGGCTCTTTCTTAGTTGGGTGGGATATCTAGAGGTGGTGGAGGAGGCATCGGAAGGTTTCTTTGGAGTAAAGCATTTATCAGTGCCTGGTTTTGTTCGACCATGTGGTTAATGCTGTTGGTAAGCTCAATGATATACTGTGGTGGGTTGTTTGGATTGGGAGGGTCGGTTTGATGGTTTGCAGCATTATGGTGAGAAGCCATGAATCTAATTGTGACCATACACTTGGATGGATAGGAGGAAAAGGTTGTTAGGACAGGGTCTCTGGCGACAATGAGCACAACTGGTGTCTGGATAAGAACCACTTCCAACAGACGGAGCCAACTGATGATACAGTTTGTCCTAGTGAATGGATCGAACTGGTCCAAGCTCCTCAAGCCCAGGTCTAAATGATCAAGCCCACCGGATAACCTGCAAACAAGTTCAACAGGAAACGGGGTAGTCCCCTAGTGAACCCTCAAACGAGCAAGTTAGGAAGAGAAGTAGAGTGTAGAGGGAGAGATTAGAGATAGAAAAGCTTAACCTTCTTCTTGTCTTCAACGTTTGCTTATATCCTTTGATAATCATTTCGCTGTCCCTCCCGACCTGACCTCCTCGCCGAAAGTCTATGCTGTAGCTTACCTTGTTCAGGGTAAGGGGGTCCTGTTCCGATGAAGAGGTGTTGTCGTAATAAATGCTGTGATGGGTTGCATTAATGGTGATATGCAGTGGCAATAACTTTGCAGATCTTTATCTGCTGATGTGGTTCGTCCTTCACCTGCCATGTGTCTGAATGTCATTGGCTCTTTATACCATGTTGGATTCCAGTTGTCCTGGACCTCACCAGCTGAGTTATGTATTGGGCTCCAAGTGATGGGCTTGGGTTGTTCATAGTGATTCATGGCCTTTATGAGCTTATACACGTCAATAGTCTTTTAGAAATTTTGGGACCATGATATCAACCATTGTTGTTTGGTTTTCAACCGTCACTTAATGGCAAGGGGCTCTTTGTAATGTGATTGGACAACTTAGGGAGGGTTTTGTAATTTCTCAAATATAGAGGAGTAATTTATATTAGTATAAACCTTAAAGGGTGTAAATGTAATTTACCCTTTTGTTTTTTTGGCTCCGCTCTTTTGGTTAATTTGCCATGGACATTTGGCCATACGTGAGTGATCAAGTCATTGTTGACTAGTCTTCACGTGGATCCCCACCACCAAAGTTTTGTTCATGATTCTTCTTCTTTTAAAATTTGGGTTAATTTAGTTATTTTCCTTTTATCTTATTTATTTTTTTATTTTTTTATTTTTCTTATGGAGCGTATGTGATTAAGTAATCATTGATTTGACCACATATAGCATCCTATCCACAAAAGGGAATTTACAATATGGTTCTACATGATGTTGATACACCTCCAGTTTGATTTTGAATTTTTAAAAATAATTTTTAAAATTTTTAATTTGTATTTTTGTATTTTTAGTATTTTTAAAAAATATTTTAATCAATTTTTTTTTTAATCCAATTAATCTTAATATATTTAAAATGTATAAATTTTTTTTAAAAAATTCATTGAATACAACCAAATTGAATACAACCAAATACGAGAGTTTGTATTCTAGCATTACCCAAAATGTTGATATATGCATACATGTTCTCACTACCAAATTTTATGTACTGAAAAAATATCACAAAGTTCGTTTGTTCCTCTTCATCTTTTCCCGCTTTCACTATTATTTTATTACTATTATATATTGTTTTGGACAACTATTGTTCATGACTAAATTTAAGCTTCCTAATGGTGGGTGTTGTGAAACTATTTCTTTGTTAACACGAGAGGAAAAAACAATTTTAGTACAGTGACAATACTATTCCCAAATTCTCACAGACTAATTTCTATTTTTATATTGACTCTTACCAAACGAAAAAGTATCAAAACCACGTAGGGGTCTTCAGCCATCTTTAAACATTAAGTGTTTTACAGCCATACCACAATGGATAAAATAGATTTTGTCCTAAATTTTTCTTTTCTTTTCTTTTCTTTTCTTTTAATCAGCAAAAGGAAGTGTATTGATGTAATATGATGGAGTACAAGTACATACAGATACATCAAGAAAGAAAAAGTTCTGGCAATGGTAGAAGCATTTTATTGCTGATGTGGTCATATTATAGTTTCATTTAAAGCGTTTCTAATGATAATGTGCTTTTCCTCTAAATACTAGTGCAATAATGGTTTTGAATTTTTAAAAATAGTTTTTAAATGTTTAATTAATATTTTTTTAATGAATTTTTTGAATATTCAAGTCAATACAAACTATATATATATATATAATATATGAAAATAAAATGATTTTTGTACTTTTTTTTAGTATTTAATGAATTTTCTTAAAGAGGTGATAATGATCATGCAAAAGATAGCGTTTAGAGGGTTTCAAAGAAACTTTTTCAAAAGCATGGACTATTTTCAAAACTTGAGGTGATAAGCAAGGCCTTTTTGCAAATAAATATCTTGACAAAAGTACTAGCAAGGATCAAACTCATTTCATTCTGAAATAAGCCAATTATTTCTTTCTACTTACATTTTACAGATCACATTGGAGATTTGGAGGAAGAAAACTTGCATTAATTTCTGGTACACCTAAACATGATGGAATCAAGAACGTTTTCATTTCCCAGAAATTATAACCCATTAAGGTCATGTTTGTTTGGGTGGACATGAGCTTGGAATTGAACTAATAGTCCAATAAAATTATTAATCCGATGTTTGGTTAAACAATTGAAATACGGACTAATTATTTTAAACTTAACTATTAGTTAAGATAGGATACATAATCCAACGGATTCGTAGTCCTAGGACTATTAGTTATGGGAATACTAATCCAGTCCGCCCAAACAAACATGACCTAATTACTATAAACTCCCAAAGGCAATATTTGAGGAATTTCAAACTCCCACATATCAGGTTGGATTTCAAATTCCAATGATTCTGATTGTGATTCTACATCGCTGATTGATCCATTAACAAACTCTCTCAGCCTATTTGATACCCGTGCAGCTTCAAATTTAGGAGCCAATTCCCCAATCTACATACAAAAATGAAAAATGAAGCAAATTAAATGTGGAGTTTCATTAACAATGAATTAAATGGTTGCACATTTTTTAATTGGTAAAAATACTGGCAAATTTTTCGAATGCTGACCTTTGCGTGTACTACGTGGCGAATTGAATTTCCAACGACTGAGAAACTGGCATTGACAACCTCGGCACCTTCTTCATGAATTAAACGAATGATTTCATGAAAGATGAACTTGTCTTCTTGCCCACTTATCAGAACCACATTCACAGCAGGACCCATTTCTCGAATCTCGATTTGAGGTGATTTTAAAGCTTGTTTGAAATCAGTTATGCATGAATGTGATCTTTTTCTACCTAATAGTGTTTCCTTCTTCTCCTTGTATTTTTCCAACCTCATTTGCAAGCTTTTTATGTATTTTTCAGCTTCTTCTAATCGATCCGGTAGTGGTACTGCCTCCTGTAATCAAACAATTTTTTAATTTAATTCCTATAAAAATATGCATTTTTATATATATATGGAACGTGGTCCACTTATAGACGGATACATTTTGTGAACACCCATCATCAGTAGTAGCGGAGTCAAAAAAATTAAATTAGAAAGTGCATATTTGTAACTAGTATATCATAAATAATATAAAAAAAAATCATTGATATAAGTTTTAAAATAAATTACATAATGATAAAGTAATTTTTCATACAAAATTTTAGTAAAAATTTAATATAGTAGTAATATCACGTCATCATTGACATATGATATCACCAACTAATAGTAAAAAAATACATAAAGGATGAATCACAAATGTCAAATGTAATTAACAATTCAATAAATTCTATATTTTCATTGAGATTAATTATAATTGTATGTCAATAATGATAAACATCACTATTGTATTAAAATTTTCATAAATAATAATATAACTTATCGTAATATTTTTATTTTCAATAAAGAAATAGCCATTATTATTCTCATAATTTTAATTGACATTTTACTCAAATAATATTTTATAATTTTTTTATTTAAAATATTTTCTTTAAATTTGTAAAAAAAAAAAATTATATCAAAACCCAAGGACACGTGACCCCTGGACCACTGTTGCTCGGCCACTGCCCATCATACAAATGCACACCCAACGATTTTTTTGGACCATGCAAGTTGATGGGTCCATCATAAATAATAAAAAAAAAATAAAAAAATAAAAAAAAAATTCAATTCAATTCAAATCAAACATGTCAATTTACAGTTTGATATCATATCAGCTGTAAAATCTATCACGTTTCTACTTTCTAGTTACACATCCCTATCACTTTCAAATAAAAATCAATTGATTTTTGAAATTTTATTTTAATCATTCAAAACAAATTAAAAGCGGCCTGTTTAATCAAGCATTTGACTGCGTGTTTATATAGGTGTATGCAAATAATAATTTAGCAATCATTTGCAAAATTTTGAATTTATAAATCAATTTTTTCATGACAGTTTCTTTTTATCGACAAGTATCAAACTGCTATGAGTATTTTCGAAAAAGGAAAGAACGTGACAAAAAAGTGTCATTATGAAATCAAATCTTTGCTTTATATGATATTCTTGGAAAAAAAAAAAAAATTGAAAAAGCAGCAAGGAGGAGATCGTTGTTCATAAAGAAAGATAGAGAGAGAAGAGACCTTGGAGGGATCATGATTTGGGAGCAGAGAGTAGAGCTTGGAATAGAGACTCTTCATATGATTCCTCCTATTCTTCTCTATAATCCTTCTCTCTATTTTGGGAGTTGAAGAAGAAGTGTAATGACAACTTGCCATTTTGCTTCACTTGAAAGTATTGCCACAAACTAACTCACCAAATTAGACTTATATATATATATATATATAGAGAGAGAGAGAGAGAGAGAGAGAGAGAGAGATATGGTTGAGCACAAGATGATTTTGTTAATGCTTTTTTATACTCGGTTGTTAAAGGATAGAGATAGAGGACACAAATAAAGCAGAGTAGAATTGACCATGAAAATTGGAAAGTGGGCATCATCATGATGACGTCGTCAATCATGCCATCACGAGCACACCTCATTAGAAAAAGAAAAATGTTTGCTCTCACTAATTAGTGCTCCCACTGATTAGGTGACAGTGGATCTCGCCATCAATGATGTGATGTTTTGGTCTTAAAATTATGTTTTTTTTTTTTATTTTTTTAATGCATTAATACTATTAGTGGTAATATTTTTAATGAGATGAATCATTGTTGCTAGAAAAATATCAATCTTCTTTTTTTTTTTCTTTTTTTTTTTTTTACCTTAAGAACTGTGTCTTCCACTTCCACGGCAGGAATTGTTGTGACGTCGTCAATCATGCCATCACGAGCACACCTCATTAGAAAAATATCAGTCATTTTATTTATTTTTTTTTTTACCTTAAGAACTGTGTCTTCCACTTCCACGGCAGGAATTGTTGATTGCTTGTACTGTAATTTCACGTGATGCCTACTACTTTATCGTTATTTGGTGATATGTATTTAAAGTGACCACGTCAGGGTCCAATCTCACTCTGATTAGGAGAGTTAGGTCATCTCCAACGATTTATCGAATCTAATATCAGATTTAAAATTTAATAAAAGAATTATTCTTTAAATCTCTAATAGTTTTAATAAATTAGTATCAAATTAAGAATTTAACAAAAAATTTATCAAAATGAGAACAAAATACAGATTTCACTATTTTACTGTGCGTGACCGTTGGAGAAGACCAACCGGTCAATCAGCCAGTTGACCGGCCGATTGACTAACCGATCGACCGGTTTATCAATTCTGCCTTTCTTTTGTTCGACAGGTTTGAACTGTTTTGAACTGGTTTATTTTGAGATAGGTTATTTTGTGGACTATGAATAATTTGAAGAGTGATATAAATTTAAATTCCTATGAAAATATAATTGAAAATGTTACATCTCATATACATATTTCAGAACTAGTCGTTCCAATAATTTACCGTTGGATGGACAGAGTATTTTGAAAATTTACTGTTGCTGATGTGCTCTATAAAATATATCTGTTTCGTAATATCAAGCTATGAATTTCAATTGGGTTGACAGAGTATTTCATTTTCAGAATAGTATTACATTATATGTTGTGAATTTTGTTTATTCTGTGTCATTATAAAAATTTTTCTCAGTGCACTTTAATTTATATTATCTGATTATATTATCTGATTCTGAGGTTGAGTGTATATCATTTTAATATTTTTCAGTAAGTTAGATATTGTATCTACTGAATTTGTTTCAAACTATGGAAGATTTTGAAATGTTTGAGGAATCACAAATGTTGGAGCACAATGCTGATATTAATTTAATGTCGGAAACTTCACGAGAGCAGAACACGCAGAACACTGATAATCATTTTGTTTTAGAAACTTCTCGTGTTTCTCGTGGTAAAGCGTTCATAATTATAGAAGATGAAACTTTATGTAGATCTTGGTTAGCAGTCTCTCAAGATCTCATTACTGGTAATAGTTAGACTATGGCTATATTTTGGGAACGAGTAGTTGTTTATTTTAATTCACAATTGAGCGGTGAATCAAATCGAAACCGTATTTCTTTGTCTCACCGTTGGAGCACAATGCTAATATTAATTTTATGTCGGAAACTTCACGAGAGCAGAACACGCAGAACACTGATAATCATTTTGTTTCAGAAACTTCTCGTGTTTCTCGTGGTAAAGCGTTCACAATTATAGAAGATGAAACTTTATGTAGATCTTGGTTAGCAGTCTCTCAAGATCTCATTACTGGTAATAGTTAGACTATGGCTATATTTTGGGAACGAGTACTTGTTTATTTTAATTCACAATTGAGTGGTGAATCAAATCGAAACCGTTGATTGATGAAAGTTCATAATCGAAATCAAGGTGCTACTCCCTCCCATCTTCGACAATCATTTTATGTAATATAATGCAACTTTTCATTATGTTGACAAGCATTTTCGGATCCCAAAAACGTACAGCACCACCTATAATTGCGAATCGAGATTGAAGCACTCTGAATGCTTGCTCTACATCTTTCCTGGCAGACTCTTGCATCATTGCAAAATGTTGTTTCTTTGCTCCTTAGGGAGAAGAAATTGTTTGAACCAGTATTGCCTATTGAGGGTATATACCATCAGCAAGGTAATAACCCATATCGTAACTATGTCCATTAATAGTGTAATGGACAGGGGGAGCTTTACCCTGAGCAAGATCAGAAAACAAAGGCGATCGGTCTAACACATTCAAGTCATTGTGTGAGCCAGGCATTCCAAAAAATGCATGCCAAATTCATAAGTCATAAGATACTACTACTTCAAGAATAATGGTTGGCTTTTTTTGATAGCCTACGTATTGACCTTACCATGCCTTTGGACAATTTTTTCACTCCCAATGCATGCAATCTAAACTTCCCAACATACCCGGAAAGCCTCGAACCTTCCCAATAGCAAGTAATCTAGCAATATCAATTGGTGTTGGAGATCTCAGATATTCTGGTCCAAAGATTTCAATCACCGAATTACAAAATTGTTGCAAATTTTGAATTGCAGTGCTTTCCCCGATACGTATATAATCATCAACTACATCTGCTGCGACACCATATGACAATATTCTCATCGCTGAAGTCATTTTTTGTAGGGACGATAATCCAACTACATGAGCTGCATCTTGTTTTTGAACAAAATATGAATTGTGTGCTTGGATTGCATTCAAAATTAGCAGACACAAAGGACGACGCATTCGAAAACGTCTCCGAAATATTGTAGGAGAATACACTGGATTTGTAGCAAAATAATCTATAAACAATCTCTCATGGCCCTGCCTTCTATCTCTGCGTATATACTTATGGCCTACAACAGAACCACCTATTTTCTTTGAGCTATCACTTGATTTAAGAATCTGAAGCATACTAGCATTATTCTTCTCATAAGCCCCTAAAAGTGTGACCATATATTCATTATCAGGCTCATCATCAAAGGAAAAGGAAGAAGAAGAGGATGAAAATGAAGTCAAAATCATGGATTTGAAGGTATTCATTATGCTTTGTTTTGTTTTAGCTATGATCGTATCAGTTGTCTGGAGTTGTCTGGCATATGGATAATGTGTTTATATGAGATTTTAGAAGCAAATCATTGTTGGAGGTAAACCAAAACGAAATATATGTAATGGAGAGAAAAAGAAATAAGAAAAAGAATTGGGAACAGAAAGGAAGAGAAACAAAAAAAAAAATAAAAATAAAATAATGGCCTTACCGGTCGACCAACCGGTCGACCCTCCCCCTTTTGATGCTCACCGTTGGAGAAAGCAATATCAAATTGAGACAATTGGTTTTTTTTTACTCAAATTTAATGAAAAATTTAGTTCACCGTTGGAGATGCTCTAACAAGATTAAACCGTGTCGTTAGGTTTTCTTAAGTTCACCACGAAATTTATTTTAATAATTTGATTTATTTTGGGGTTGATGGTTGAAGAGTTCAAGTTAATGAAGAAATAAGACATTAAGTTAAGTAGATATTTTTTATTAGTAAGAGATTTACCTTTTATGAAATAATTTAGTGAGAAGTATTTTTTGTTTATTTTGAAGGACATTTTATTTTTAATTTTACCTTTTAATTTATTTGTTGACTTTTTTATCCGTTGACTATCTGTTCAATTTTTTTTTCTATATGTTTAAAAATTTTCCAATTTGTTTAAATCTTTTGACTAGTAGTTTAAATTTATATCTATCTGTTTAAATTTTATCTGTGTAAATTTTCTACTTGACCAAATTTTTTCTTTGTAAATTTTTGATCTGTTCAGATTTTCTTATCTATTCAATTTTTTTCTTGAAATTTTTCTATCTATTCAATTTTTTTATTTTTATTTTTTATATGTTGAAATACAAAGCCAAACTAAATCACCAACCCTATATGTTCAATTTTTTTTTTTTTTCTATTTGCTCAAATATCTTCTTCCTCTCTATCATTGCAATCTGTTTCATCAATAACAACAACAATAACAACAAAATCATCATCATACACAAATCTGAACCACGAATAGGAAGTCGGTGAAAATATATATCTAAACGATGAAAATACAAAACAAAAGTAAAGAAATACAGATCTAAAATACAAATCTAACCTTAAGTAAACAAAATCAAGCACGACGTTGCAGAGAGCAATGGTGTTTTTGGAAAAGGAGTTTCGACATCTTTGGTTTACAATAGGTCTTATTTTCAAATATCACCACAACACTATAAATTTTTGAAAATTAAATCGTAAAATTAGACCAAGAAGATCAACTCCATTATTGATCAAGCATCGATGAAAAATATCTTAGACAGAGAAGACCAATTCCAGACACAGCCAAAACTAAATCCAAACCCAAACCCACAATTCTATCATCCAAATATGTGAGAAAAAACCACACATAAAGAGAGACAGAGAGAGAAACAGAGACAGAGATACAGAGACAGAGAGAGAAAGACATGGATTGACGACAGGAATGGGTGATGGTGGTGTTTTTGGTCTGTGTTCGACTGTCGTGACCAGATCTTCGATCGATATCTTGCTCTTATCATCAACGACAAGCTCAACAATGCACAAACCACATTCTACTTCGATGTCTTTGTATCTCTCTTTAATACATAAATTAGGGTTTTGATTACTCATGTGCTTGTGATCAAAGACTTCTTGCGTCATCGGATCAAGTATTTAGCTGATGATGAGGACTTTTGCTTTGTTGAGCTCATTTCTGGAGCGATGTTTTGATAAGATCAAGGATGAGATTGGACCAGTCTCCATCGAATAGAGAGAGCGCCAATTGAAGAAGAAAGGGATGAATGACCGATCGACCGTCGTCATAGTCTCTCTAATTGATGAAAACCCTAGAAATCGAGAACATATATAGAGAAAGTGAAGATGGATATATACATATATGGGTAAATTATGTAAATGTTCCTTGTAGTTTACACAATGTATCAATTTGGTCCATGATATTTCAATTTACTCGATTTTGCCCCTTAATTTAACAGTTTGTGCCATTTTAGTCCAATAAATAATAGTTGTTAAGTTTGACGGACGGAAAGTCTACACAATGTGTCAGTTTGGTTCCAATTGTTTTAATTTGCTCGATTTTGATAACGACAAAATTAACACATTGTGTAAACTATAGGGACCAAATTGACATATAGTTTGACTTTTCGTCCACCAAACTTAACAACCGTTATTTATTGGACTAAAATGACACAATCCGTTAAATTAACGAACAAAATCGAGCAAATTAAAACAATAGGGACCAAATTGACACATCATGTAAACTACAGGAACTATTTGTATAATTTACCTAACATATATATATATATATATATATAGAGAGAGAGAGAGAGAGAGAGAGAGAGAGAGAATCTAGAGGTGAGAAGTTTTTGTTGTTTTTTTGCTCAGATCGAAGTCGTAGAAATGGTGGAGATCGACGGCGATTGAGCAACCGGACGGATTTCAGCGTACGACGGTGACAGTAGGAGTTGAAGGGGAAAGAGAAAGAGAAGAAGGAAAGAGAGAGAAAGAGAGTGTTTGGTTTGGTTTGAAAACAATACAATTTCCATGCGTGAACTGTTAGCCAAAAAGAATTCAAATTTGGATTTTTAACCTGAGCATCCTTTATTTATAAATTATTTTATAAAAAAAATATTTAGACTGTGAGTGGACTGTTAGGTAAAAAGAATTCAAATTTGGATTTTCGGCCTAAGCACCCTTTATTTGTACGTTATTATTTATAAATTATTTTATAAAAAAATTATTGAGACTCATTTGATAATTGATGATTTTATGATATTAATCTTCAAAATTAATGGTTTATTTTTAAAATCATATATTTTTTTTAACTTTTAAGACAAATATAATGATAATAACTTTTCCATTTTATTGTATTTGTCTGTCTAATGATCGTCTATTTTTTCTTAAATAAATTCTATAAAATGAATAAATTACGATTATAGAATTAATTCTTTTTTTATTATAAATAATATATATCAAGGGCCTTACAATAAACGGTTCGGACTATTGAAATGAAACTTATGATGTGCCCATGAGTCCAGACATGACAATCAAATTTAAATTAACTTGATTAATTTATATTATTAATATATAGTTATATAGAATAAATATAATATATACATATAAAATTATTGTTACTTTCTCATGTTAGATTAAATCATATTTCAATTTTAAAAAGAGAATTTTATTTTTTCTCTTATACTATCACTCAAAAATCAATTTAAACATTGTTATTGTAATAATATAAATTTCACAGTTAAATTATTCGATTTTAAATTAATTTATCCCGTCATTAGTTGTTGTCTATAATTAAACAAAAATTATTGATTTAACACCGAAATTTCATCTAAGACTTCATTTTACCTATCAAATTATTTTTAAAATATCAATTAATTCTCTAAATATATATAAAAAAATAAATTTAAATATTTAATAATAATTTAGATGTACAAAATTTTTAATTTTTTTTTTATATTATAATAATAGATAGCGACGTGCTATAGAGACGATGGCAGTGGTAATGACGTGGGGTAGAAGTGTCGGTTGGTAAATCCAATTGCATCGTGGAAGTGAAATAATTTATGGAGTTTTCTTAAGTGTGCAAGTGCACACCATGTGCCACTTACACAAAAAGTGTAAGTGTAAGATGTAAGTATAAGTATAAGGTGTAAGTGTAAGGTGTAAGTGTAAGGTGTAAGGTGTAAGTGGGTTGCACATGGTGTGCAACCTCAAAAAAGGTGTAAGTGTAAGGTTTAATTTTTTACAAAAGGTGTAAGTGTAAGGTGTAAGTGTAAGGTATAAGGTGTAAGGTGTAAGTTGCACACCATAACCAAACCCTTTATTTATATACATTATAAGAGGTTGTTTGCGGTGTGTTATGTAGGCATTTTTTTTATTTTTTTTTATTTTTTTCACATTATCTCTTTATTTATATGTATATTTTTTCATAAAAATTCAAAAAATATATTTATTTAAATTATTTCAAAACTAGTTAGGTTAAAAAGTATAAAAGATAAAATAAGTTAAATAAATCAATAAAATAAAATATCACAACTAAATTATAATCATTTTATTTTTTCTTTTATAAAAGTTAAAAAATAAAAAATCCTAACTAAATGAATTTTTTAATTCCAAATTAAAGAAAGTGTCAATTTAAAAACTCAATTAAAAAAGTTAATGCCAAACGACGACAAATAAAAAGAGCTTATAATACCAACTTGAGAGGAATGAAATATAAGTATTAAGAGTGAAATTTTACTGAAAAAACTCCCTTACAACTTTAGGGTGGTTTGGAATGAACTAAATGAGTGTATTTTTTAATTTTTTATGAAATATGAGTTGGGTATAGGTTAGATTTGAAATGATGTGATAGAAAAGTAATATAACTTAAATAAAATGATATAACTTAAATAAAATAATAACATTTTAATTTTTTAATTTTTTAATTTTTTTTTAAATTATGACAAATAAGACCTTTGTTGGAATTTTGTTTCCGTAGGAAACCACTAATGTAAGAGTGACCGTCAACTGCATAGTGATGTTGCAACACCAACTTTTCTTCTTGTGCTCTTTTAGACTTTTAGCAACTTGCACATAAAATAATATACGTTATTCAAGTATAAAAGTTGAATTTATTTTTTAAATTTATTGATATAGTAATTACTCCCTTCATCCCAAAATAATGGTTCCTTTTGGAGAATTCAACTTTTTTTGATAATACAATTATTGCATTTGAAAAAAGTTGATTTTCCAAAATAATCCTTTTGATAGTACATTTTTTGGGAATATCAATGTCATAATTGTACTTTTTATATTGTTTATTAATTTAGAAGAAGGGCAAAATAGGAAATTTATATTATTTTTGTACTTGATTTTTGAAGAGGGACAAATATTTTGGGACAATGAAAAATAGAATAAGGGACTAATATTTTGAGACGGAGGGAGTAATTGAAATAGTAATTAATTAGCACTCTATCACATCTTCTTTAAATTAGATTTGTATATTATTTTTTTGAAATAATATAATTTATATTAATAAATAAATATGATACCGATGGGCCCAATCACGAGAGCCTAACCCACGTACCAAGGGCCCAGCCTACATTCTTGCGGTCTAAGCCCAATAACATCAACATTAGACCAAGAACAATAACATTTGGCCTAACATACACATCAACCATTAATGAGACTCTTACAGCATTAAATGCGACAACCTCCTTACGTCGGAATATAGAGACTCACCATGAACAATGCAAGCTAGAACGTAGGCTTTCGGCCAATACGACAGGCTGAAATGGACAAAGAAATGATAAGTACAGGATATAAGGAAGTTTCATAGACACATCAAAGGGTATGTTTTTCATTCTTTCTCCTCCTCTCTCTCTACACTGTTTATCTAACTTGAATGTCAGATTGTTTGCTGGGGGACCATCTCCTCCATTGGACCTTTTTGCAGGGGTGCTCCACGGACTTCAGGACCAGTAGAAGTGTTGGGAGCTTAACTCAGCCCGGTCCATCTCCTGTCAGAAAAAGAACTGCATCAGTTGGCGCTGTCTGTGGGAACATTCGTTTCGAAAAGACAGTTGTGTTCACTGTCGCCTGAAGCAACCCTGTCTTCATTCTACCTCAAAGTGGATGGTCACGACTAGATCCAGGGCTTCCCAACACAACGCTGATAACCCCGAAGTTGAGCCCTCCAACCCAAATAACTCGCCTCCGTATTTCACAGAACTCACCAATAGCATCAACCGACTGACTGAATAGAACCAGGCCTTGATTAATGCTCTACTCCAGCGTAATCTGCCTATCCTGCCTCCACCACAACCTATAGTTCCTCCGCACCCAGAACAAGCCCATCATCACCACCAATTCCCACCACACATGTCTCAAGAAACCTTTCCACCCTTTACCCTACCAGATCCTCAACCTTTCCGTCTTCCTCAGTCAGGCTCACAACCTCGCCCAGATATACCACCACCCTTTCACAACCACCCCTTACCACACCAGACAGTCACCCATAAGGGCGAGACTAGTAGTGTTCAACCCCCGATCTGTGCTTGTGGGGATAATCCTCTCTTCTGGGATGAAGAGCTGCGGGCCATGAAATTCCAACTACAGGGGGTCATGCAGAACATGCAGCACAAAACTTCATCCATTATCAACTCTTCTTTCACTACTTATATCTGAGATAAGGCTCTCCCTCCTAAGTTCAAAAAGCCTTCAATCGACACTTTCGATAGTACCACCGACCCCATCGACCATGTAGAAGCATACCAGACACTCATAATCTTACATGCCTTTCTTGACGAAATCATATGTCACGCTTTCCCTGTCACGCTAAAAGGGTCGGTGTGCCTTTGGTTTAGCCAGCTCCCTCCAGACTCGATCACTTCATTTCGCCAACTTAGCGAATCCTTCCTAAGTCGTTTCATCGGTGCTCAACGACAACAACATCCCGCCACCTAACTGCTGAACATTCGGCAGACAGACGGGGATTCATTACGTAGTTATGTCACCCACTTCAATACCGAAGCCCTCAAAGTGGAGGAAAACGACGAGGTCATTCTCACAGCCTTCATGGCCAGTCTGCACCTGCCTCATTTCCTTTTCTTCCTCTCCAAAAACCCCCCAACCACCATGGCCTCCCTCCTCACCAAAGCCCAAAAATACATGAACGCTGAAGACTCTCTGGCAGCTCGCCAAGACTCCACATCCAAAACCCCACCCTCCAAAGACAAAAGAAAAGACCCTGAGTCATGACCCTTACAGTACACATACCGACCTCCATCATACCCAGATCAGCCCCCATGCTCGGACCAACCGCTACCGATTTGTTCACTTGGTCGGTTCGAGTGATACACCCCCCTCAACTCACCCATGGAACAAGTCTTGAACCAAATTCAACAAGACTATAACCTAAAATGGCCTCAACCATCCAAGTGTCTATCCACCCGAAGAGAAGTTATCACTTCTACAAACCCATCTGGTGGATTTTACCCGTGATCAGGTCACATCCATAGGCTCCATCGACCTCCCTATTACCATCGGAGAATACCCACGATAGTCTACCAAACTCCTGACTTTCCTTATCGTCGGCTGTCCTTCTGCCTACAACATCATATTAGGCCGCACCGCCCTCAATGCCTTTCAAGCCATAACCTCCACGTACCACCTGGCCATGAAGTTTCCCACTGACCAGGGAATCGGCATAGTTAGGGAAGAACAGACGATAGAGTAGGAGTACTATGTCGCCTCATTAAAGGAAGTCAAATTGTAAGAAGCCATGATCATTGTGTTCACTTGGTCGGTTCGAGTGATACACCCCCCTCAACTCACCCATGGAACAAGTCTTGAACCAAATTCAACGAGACTATAACCTAAAATGGCCTAAACCATCCAAGTGTCTATCCACCCGAAGAGAAGTTATCACTTCTACAAACCCATCTGGTGGATTTTACCGGTGATCAGGTCACATCCATAGGCTCCATCGATCTCCCTATTATCATCGGAGAATACCCACGATAGTCCACCAAACTCCTGACTTTCCTTATCGTCGACTGTCCTTCTGCCTACAACATCATATTAGGCCGCACCGCCCTCAATGCCTTTCAAGCCATAACCTCCACGTACCACCTGGCCATGAAGTTTACCACTGACCAGGGAATCGGCATAGTTAGGGAAGAACAGACGATAGAGTAGGAGTATTATGTCGCCTCATTAAAGGAAGTCAAATTGTAAGAAGCCATGATCATTGTGGGCCTCGATGTTAGGGACGAGAAAGAGTTAATAAGAGGTGAACCAGTCGAGGAGCTCGTCGAAGTATCTGTCGAACTTACAGACTCAACAAAAACGGCTAAGATTGGCATTCAACTGTCTTTTCAGGCCAAGGCCGATCTCACAACTCTCCTCGCAAAACATAATGATGTCTTCGCTTGGACTCATTCTGACATACCAGGTATCGACCCCTCCTTTATTACCCATCGTCTCAACATTAAACCAAATTTTTGACCGTTTCGATAAAAGCAACGCATCTTTCATCCAGAACTTAACAATCTCATCGCCGCTGAGGTTGACAAATTGCTAAATGCGAAGTTCATCAGAAATGTAGACTATCCCAGATGGTTGTCCAACGTGATCCTGGTTCGCAAAAATAATGGCAAATGGCAACTCTACGTCGACTATTCTGACCTCAACCAAGCCTGCCCCAAAGACAGCTACCCCTTCCCCTGGATAGATATGTTAGTCGATGCAACTACGGGGCACCAGATGCTTAGCTTCATGGACACTTTCTCCGGCTATAATAAGATCTTGATGCACGCCGCCGATCATGAACACATTTCTTTCATCACTGACAAGGGGACTTATCACTACCGCGTCATGCCATTCGGTTTGAAAAATGCAAGAGCTACTTACCAACGCTTGGTCAATGCTGTCTTTCAATACCAAATAGGTCGAAATATGGAAGTCTACAACGGCGACATGCTCGTCAAGAGCAAACTCTCCTCCGACCACTTGGCAGACCTACGCGAGACTTTCCAAACTCTACGCAAATATCAAATGAAACTAAACCCAGAAAAGTGTGCCTTCGGTGTTAGATTTGGTAAGTTTTTAGGGTTCATGGTTAGCCATAAGGGGCATTGAGGTCAACCTAGAAAAAATCAAGGCCATGATAGAAATGCGGTCTCCTAGGACTGTCAAAGAAGTCCAACGGCTAACAGGCAGAGTTGCTGCCCTCAATCGTTTCATTTTACGAGTGACTAACAAATGCTTGCCATTCTTCAAAGTCCTTCGACAAGCCTTTGAATGGAACGCTGAGTCTGAAGAAGCTTTCCAACAACTACAACAGTAGATAGCCAACCCCCCTCTGCTCTTCCAAGCACTACCAGGCAAAACCCTCTTCCTCTACCTAGCTGTGTCCTGCACTACCGTTAGTGCTGCCCTCATCAGAGAAGAAAGAATAAGTGCAACGCCCCATTTATTACATTAGCCGCGCACTCAGAGGGGCTGAACAGAACTACCCTCTCTTGGAAAAAATGGTTATGCCCTGGTCATCACCTCCTGACGACTTAAACCCTATTTCCAAGCTCATTCCATAATGATTCTTACTGACTAGCGTTTGAAAAAGATCATGCAGTAACTAGAATCTTCAGGCAAGCTTATGCAGTGGTCTGTTGAATTCAGTCAGTATGACATCTCTTACCAACCACGAACAGCCATCAAAGGCTAGACTGTCGCTGATTTCATCTTAGAATTCACCAATATTACCCTTTCCACGCCGCCTCCTCCTCACACGCCCCCATCGAGGAAAAAGACCCCAATTCTTGGACTTTCTGTGTTGACGGTTCATCCCGCAGAGAGGGCAACATAGCCGGTTTAATCCTCACAACCCCAGAATGAGAGTCTTTCAAATGTGCCCTCTGGTTCCTATTTGAAGCAAGCAACAACCAAGCCGAATATAAAGCTCTCATAGCGGGTCTCCGATTGGCTAGAAATATCGGAGTCGACCATTTCCAAATCTTTAGCGACTTCTGGTTGGTCGTCGGCCAAATAACCGACGATTTTGATGCGAAAGAAGAAGCCATACAATCATACGGGGACCTTGCTCTTCCCCTAACCCACCTCTTTAACAGTTTTTGAATTCGATACGTCCCCCGCTCAGAAAATGCCCAAGCCGATGAAATGACACAGTTAGCCTCAATTGATCAGTCGGACCTTTGCCACAGCATTCGGGTCGAGTACCTGACCTATCCCGTAATCTTACAACATCAACGAGCAATTTACTTGCTCGAGGACGACCCCATCCCATGGGCCTAGGACATCATCGCATTTGTCATGACCCGAACCCGCCCCCGTGGGTTAAGGACATAACCGGCCAGTAATCATGAGATTACCTACGGCCTCAAACCAAACCAGATGTATTTTAACAGAGTTAACGGGGGCCAAACAGAAGCAATTTTTAAAACTTTGTCCATAGAGCTGTGCTTACATGGCACGCCAAAACAAACTATACATACATACATTAATAACTCACAACAAATATACAGTATCATAAAGTTCTGTACAGACAGGATCATCCAAAACTAAGTCAACCCATGAAAACTGTATACTAACATATACAAAGACTTCGCCAACATGACAACATAGAACAAAATGACAAAAAGGCGAAGGCGAGTCTCGTGCGTAAAACACATGGGCTGACTCTCCAAAACCTGGTTGTTCTATACAGACTTCACTGTGGCTGGGTCTGGACCTCTTTTGGCTCACCTACAAAGACATGAATGAATGTAAGCGAAAGCCCAGTGAATGATATCAAATAAAGAAAATACATTGGGACATTATACATCAGACGGCCTTGGGCCTAATTCACTCATGTCTAACTAGCCTTTAGGCCTTTCAAACTTTCATTTCAAACTTGTCCTGTATTTGCTTTCAGAACGGCCATAGGCCCAGTTTTTAATCAGAACGGCTTTAAGCTCTTGAACAGAGTGGCATTGAGCCCTTAAACAGAGTGGCGTTAAGCCCTTATCAGAACGGCATTAAGCCTTTATCAGAATGGCATACAGCCCTTATCAGAATGGCATTAAGCCCTTATCAAAATGTATGAACTCAAGAGGTGTCTTGCACGGATTCTAGAGGTGACTCACATTGTAGCACTTAGTTCCGTACAACACTTTGTTTCATACCAGAAAATACAGATTGGCCTCAGGCCTAACAGATCATACAGAATGGCCATAGGCCCAGATTGGCTTTAAGCCCAGTTCATGTATGTATGGACTCAAGAGGTGTCTCGCACGGATTCTAGAGGTGACTCACATTGTAGCACTTAGTTCCATACAGCACTTTGTTCCATACCAGAAATCATTAGGTCTTAAAGACCGAACAATCCATATTATGTCATAACATAGCATAATCGAAACAGATAGACAGAAACAGAATAATCTCAGTTTCCTAAGTATGCCATTATACAATAGTGCACATATGTTTCTCATGGTTTATGTCAAACTGTTATTCGTGTCAGATTATTATTCGTGTCAGATCATCAAACTATCATTCGTGTCAGATCATTTGTATCAGATCATTATTCGTATCAGAAGGACTTTGGCCCAATATATAGCATAATAGATATTTTAAATTGAGAACAAATAACATACTTCAGATATCTTTATTAAGATATTACTCACAGTGATCGGCTGATTGATTTGCCCTGGAGCTTGACCCTACACATCACATAACACATATGGGTCACAACCGATTCAATCCATTCTTAATTCATATATTCTTCTTTAGGCTTAATTCTTATTCTTCCAACTCGTTTACAATGCTCAATGTATGCCTAAGAGTACTTAGAAGTGAAAGGGAACGAAAAACGGAACACAGAATGCATTTTCAAAATTTCAGGAAACAGGGTCCCCGCTCGAGTGTGGACTTCCCCGCTCGAGCGGACCCATGAGTCCTGCAAAAGTACTGGTTATGTCGAATTTACGCTCGATCGTGCACTCTAGCGCTTGAGCGGAAGGTCTCTCTACATGGCTCCCCATTCGAGCGTGAACTTCCCCGCTCGAGCAGACACCATGTCTGCAGAAAATACTGGGAGCTTGAAATTTACGCTCGAGCGGCGGTTCTCCCGCTCGAGCAGACGTCAAATTTTCTGGGTTTTCCAGAATGTGTTCTTGAGCTACAACTTGATATTCAAAGGTTCAAAATGCATGTTTTTGGTTCAATCTTCACATAAGCATATACTAACATGGTATAAATACCAAATTACATCATTATGAAGCTCAATTTCACAATTTAATCACATGCGTGGCCCAAATTAACCCACACTCATCACCAACACATCAAATTCTAACATGCAAAGCTTACACCTCCATGATCTTCCCTTGCATGTGAGAGATATTCATTATTCTCAACTAAATTGGTGAAGAAATGATCAAATACATGGATTTCAAACAAGATTCATCATGGATTACACACTTTGAGCTCAATTATGGAAATTCATAGTGATTTCCCACATACATGTACACATGGACTTCAAATTCATCAAATACAACACAGTTCCATTTCTTGATCACCAACCAACTTGAATTCACAAAATCACAACATTAAACTCATGAATTAAGGGTTGATTACTCACCTAGGAGCTTTAATCTTCCAAACTTATGCTTAATTCTTGAGTTACACTCCAAAATCTTCAAGCTTCTTGAGAAATCTTCAATCTCCTACTCTCTCTCTCTCTCTCTCTCTCTCTCTCTCTAATTCGGTTCTCTCCCTCTCTAAGGAGCCCAAAAATCAGTCCAATGAAATAAAAGAGAGATATTGAGTGTATAGTGCCCTTGAGGTATGTCCCACTAATCAAAAATATCAATATTAAATAATTGGGCACTCAATTAATCGTTCTGAATCTAATTATTCTGACCTGAATCAATTTCCAATTAAATTTCATCGTAGGCTCTAAAAATTACGCTAATCACAATGGCGTAGTCAATTTCGGGTTTCGTGGCCGATAAGGCCTTCAATTTAATTTCCAAAGCAGATAATCAAACAGATATTCCTACGGTGAACAGACAAAAATTCAAAACCGCATATATTCATATAATTGGTACAAAAAATCATATTAGACACATAATCAAATTCATAATAAGGACCAATTAGCATAATACGGAACGGGGTTATCACAACATTCCTCGAACAGTGCACACTTCCAGCAGATAAACTCGAAGCTGCCAAAGTCAGAACTCGGTCGTCAAATTATGTCATTATTGGTGGCACCTTGTACAAGAGAGGATTCCCTCGACCATATCTTAGATACCTTAATGACGACCAAGCAATATATGTAATGAGAAAAATACATGAAGGCGTTTGTGGAAACTACTCTAGGGGACGATCTCCGGCCCATAAAATTCTCCAAACGGGCTATTTTTGGCCCATACTCACTTAGGACGCTGCTGATTTTGTGATGAAATGTGATAAATGCCAGCGCTTCACTAACATCCCCTACGCTCCTCCTACCGATTTAATCACGCTCAATAGCCCTTGTCCTTTCGACAAATGAAGAATTAATCTTGTAGGTCCCTTGCCGACTGGTAGGGTTTAAGGAAAATTCACTATAATGCCCATCGACTACTTCACCAAATGGGTCGAAGCAGAACCTCTCGCCAAAATTACTGAGCGGAATACCACTAGGTTCATCTGGCAATCCATTGTGTGCCGTTTTGGGATTTCCCAAGCCATAGTCTTCGACAACGGCAAACAGTTCGACAACGCCAAGTTTAGGGAATTCTACGCGGAACTCAACATCAAGTCTTATTTTTCCTCCCCAGGCCATCCTCAAGCCAATGGATAGGTGAAGGTTACTAATCGATCCCTCCTACATATCATCAAGACCAACTTGGCAACCGCCAAGGGCCTCTGGGCGGATAAGCTGCCCAACATCCTTTAGGCCTATCGAACAACCGCCCGAACTCCAACTGGAGAGACCCTATTTCGCCTCACATACGACGCTGAAGCGGTCATCCCTGTGGAAATCGGCTTACCCACACCCAGAGTCTCCCACTCCAACCTAAACCTTAACGATAACCTACGTAGAGCCCACCTAGACCTCATCGAAGAATTGCGAGACACAGTCGTCATTCGACTAGCCTCATACCAGCAGACAGTAAAGAAGCACTACAATCGCAAAGTCTGACCAAGGGCGTTCATAGTGGGAGACCTCGTCTTATGAGAAGCCACTCTCGCTACCAAAAATCCAACTGAGGGCAAGCTGGCAGCCAAGTAGGAAGGCCCTTACATCGTCAAATCACAATCCCGCCCTGGCATATACCGTCTTCAAGACATGAAAAGCAGAGATCTCCCCCATCCATGGAATGCCAAACACCTGAGACGCTACTTTTAGTAAAGCGACCCTCCCGATTTTTTATTAGCTCCACATTGTTGTATATTTCATTTTAGCAATCGGGACACTTGTCCATTTTGGCTCTTAACATGCTATGCATGTATTTATGATCGTAGGATTATGACAACAATTCAAGACTCTAATCATTTGTGTTACGCCTTGACTCCAAAATTAAACAAAATTCACTGAGTTACACATAGTCTCAGCCAGGCTGAGCATGGAGTACTCAGCCAGATTGAGTTACACATGGTCTCAACCAGACCGAGCCCTCCGAAGCCTCAGCCAGACTGAGTTATACATAGTCTTAACCAAACTGAGCGTGAAACACTTAGTTAGGCTGAGTTACACATGGTCTCAGCCACTCCGAAGCCTCAGCTAGACTAAACACGAAGAGCTCTGCCAGACTGAGCTTAACAAGTCTCAGCCAGACTGAACGTGAATAACCCAGCCAGACTGAGCTATACATAGTGCCACTACTTAGTTAAATCTAAGTTCATTCTTATCCCAGGTCATTTTTACCTAAGTTAGATTACTTATCCAATTTTACCATTCATCATTCTTACAAAAAAAAAAAAAAAAAAAAAAACAACAACAACAACCAAAAATCATTATAGAACTTGCATCCTTATTTATTAATGTCTTGCAACATTATACACTTCATTACACACCTTTTCTCAAAAAAAAAAAAAAAGAAAGAAAAGAAAAAGACGAAAAACAACAACAAAACAAAAACAAACATAAATGCCTTCTCCCATTCTCTCAGGCTTTGTCCTCACTCCCCTTCACTAGACGCTAAGTCTTCCTCTCTCACTCTCTCATCTAGGGGGGTCTGGGCGATATCATCCTCTTCTATCTTCACCGTACTAAAGTCCACATCTAGGAACAGCTCATGCGCCCTATATTTGAAACTCATCCAGCTGCTGTCCCAGTACTGGCTCATTTCGTGCTTGTAGTAGTCTGACTGCTGAAAACCTTGGATTATCTCTTCTTCGGTCCTCCCAGCAGCAGCCACTCCTGAAGGCCCAACCCTCCATCCACCCTCCTTGACCAAGCTCCTCGCGATCGCGACATCGATGGCCATTTGAAATTTAGGAGACCCCTTAAACTGCTCTAACACGGCCACGCACAAATCCGAATAAGGCGCCCTTTCCGACGCCATTATCCTGGCTAACTCTGCTGTCTTGGCCCTCTCCTCCCCCAGGGTCTTCTCCAACTCTGCAATGCACGCATTGGCCTTTTTTTTGTCTTTTAGAGCTTGGTCGCGCAGATCTTCATTGTTGGCAAGGGCCTCCTTCAGCCTTTCCTAGGCAGTGTTGCAGGCTTCTTGGACTTCGCCCACTTTCCTTCGCTCATCCTCCAGCTCAAACTCCAGTGATATTGCCTTGTGGCCCACCACTTCCAGTTCGGAGTTGGGGACTACGAGCTCGGCGACAACTCCAACTCGGCTTACATTGGCACACTCGGCCAAGTACCCCTACACCACCCATAAAACCTCTATCTTCTTCACCCTCTGTGCATATGCTAGCCTCTTTGCACAGGCACTACGTGCCGCCTTTCGCCAACTCGCCGTCTTTGCCTTTAGGTTCTGCAACTAGGCCTTTAACAACTTTGCCTTCGTTTTCACTCTCACTGCCCTGTCTAGCAGGGCCGCTACCAAGGTCGCTGCTTCCATTTGCACCGAGCATAGCCCCCTCACGAGGTCGACCTTTATAACTTGGATCATGCTTTGCACGACCGCATCCTCCACGACCCCCAATAGTGCTGCGCCCTTAGCTTCATCCTCATCTCCCGCCAAGCAATCGGCCACCACGCGAACATGATACATGGTGGTCTTCAACGTCGCGCCGGTCTCTTCTCCACTCGCCTGCTCTCTCCCCACCTCTGGGCTAGGTAGCTCCTTTTGCAATGACACATCCTTAGAGGGCAACTCGGCCGACTGATCGGTTTCTCTCAACTCCTTTGGACTGTCTGCTCCACCCACCATGCCCTCCTCTGCCTCTCCCCCCTAACTTGGGGACAACTCCACTACCTTCTCCTTCGCCTTTTTCCCAGTCGGTTCTCTCTCATCCCCTTCTGCAACCGCCTTCTTCTTTTTCTTTTTCAACACGGCTTCTACTTCCCTTTCGCCTCTTTCTTTCAGTGGATCAACTGGCGCCTGCAAAGGAATAAAATCAATCAAGTCCTTCTCTCCCAATGGCTTGGGGTGTGGTCTGACCAACCTCTTGATAACCACTTTTGGCGCTAGGCCTAAATTTTTCTCTTTATATTTCTCCGCCCTGGCAAAAACTCATTTGTCCTTCTCCTCCTGAGCTTTCCTCCTTGCCTCCACCTCCTCCGACGTCGGATCACCTTTGACTGGTCGCGGCCCCAAATTCAGGGAGAACAGAGCTGAGGGCTGGACGAGGTTGTCCTATTTTAGTCCCTCATTTTCCCTCAAGTTCTTCACCCATTTCACCCTATTCTCAGCCTCGGCGTCTAACTTCGGCTCCCAAGACTTCGTGGGGACCTGCCAAATTGTATGCATCCCTCTTCCGCCACTTGCCGACACAAAGAACCATTTTGGTCGCCAACCCTTCACCGATGACGGTAGCCCCGCCACCAATCCTCTTCCTGCCACGGCCTACAAAGTCACCCATGTCTACTCTTGCCCCGACGCTTTGTAATAGGACAAAAACTCGTCCATCGTCATCGTCTCCCTCCCAGTCGCCCGCGGCTACGCGATGGCACAGGCAAATAGTATCTTCTAGGTGTTTGGCATCAGCTGCCCTGGAGCCACCTCTAGACGGTTTAACACATCCACCACCAGCTGTGGAAGGGGCAACCTTAGGCCCTCACGTAGCGCCTCCTCATATAATGCAAACTCCATTGGTTGTGCGTCCAACGCCCTCTCCTTCGTCGTCAGCAACCTTAACTCTATGTCGGCCGGAATCTGGTACTTGCTCCGCAACTCCTCCAGATCCTCCGTTGTCAAAATGGACTTGTCCGCCTTCGTATGCCAGTGGTTTGGCGTCACTTGACTAATCGGTTGCACCGCCGAGATCATTGTCGATCCTAACGGCCACGCCAGCCGATCTGCCCCCCTTTCCATACCCCTCCCCATCCTATATTGCTCTGCCAACTCTACCCTATCATCTTTCCCAAATGCATCCACCTTCATGGCTGGTGCTTTTTGTTGTGCCATCTCCTTCACGTTTCTCACTATTGCTTCGGTTACGGGAGCCAAAAAATTTGCAATATGCCACATAGGTGAATCTCTTGCGATAAAATCACTCAAATCTAGAATGCGTTGGTTTTTTGTAATCAAGTAAGTAAAACGCACAAGTCCAAACGCCCACGATTTATCTATCCCCCAAGGATCGCGGTTAAGATTTGCCAGTTTGAAATTTCACTTTCCTCAACCTTTCCCCTTATATATCCTATTCGTCTCCCTCCTTCGTGGTTCTTGTTGTACCACGTGTACGGCCACGATCATTACTTCACCCCACTAATTCTCTTTTCTTCTCCCCGTCTATTCCACTTCACATCAGCACGTGTTTTTAACTACTCAAGCCTCGCGTGCCACCTCTTTTTTCTCGGCCCTCCACACGCTCGGCCATCTTGCTCAGCCACCTTTGCGGTCAGCTCTTCCCCCAGTCAGCCACCTCGTTCGGCTACCTTCTCGGTCGACCACCTCGCTCAGCCACCTTCGTACTCCACACGCTCGGCCACCTTCGCAGTTAGCTCTTCCCCCACTCGACCACCTTCTCGGTTGGCCACCTCGCTCAGCCACCTTCGCGGTCAGCCCTCCATACGCTCGGCCATCCCGCTTGGCCACCATTGCGATAAGCTCTTCTCTTGGTCGACCGCCTCGCTCGGCCACTTTTACAGTCGGCCCTCCACACGCTCGGCCATCCCGCTCGGTTACCTTCGCGATGAGCTCTTCTCTTGGTCGGCCGCTTCGCTCGACCACTTTCACAGTCGGCCCTCCACATGCTCGGCTATCTCGCTTGGTCACCTTCGTGATAAGCTCTTCTCTTGGTCGGCCGCTTCGCTCGGCCACTTTCACGGTCAGCCTTCCACACGCTCAGTCACCCTTGCGGTTAGCCCTTATCTCTGTCGACCCTCCTCTCGGTCGGCCCCCCTTTCCGTTCGGCCACCTTCGCAGTTGCCCACCATCCCCCTTCTCTTTCTACTCCTTCTTTATTCCCTTCGTTGGACTAAAGTTGCACTCGGAAATGGGGGACTACTAATACCGATAGGCCCAACCACGAGGGCCCAACCCATAGATCAGGGGCCCAACCTACATTCTTGCGGTCTAAGCCCAATAACATCAACATTAGACCAGGACCAATAACATTTGGTCAAACAGAAGCCTAGACACGTAAGCAGACAAAGATCCTGCAAAGTTATTATACCACGCATCAACCTTTAATGAGGTTCTCACAGTATTAAATGCGACAACCTCCTTACATCGGAATATACAGACTCATTATGAACAACGCAGACTAGAACGTAGGCTTCGGCCAGCACGACAGACTGAAATGGACAAAGAAATGATGAGCAAAAGATATAAGGAAGTTTCCGAGACACATCAAAGGATATGTTTTTCATTCTTTCTCCTCCTCTCTTTTTCTCTATACTGTTAATCTCTCCTATTCTAACTTGAACGTCGGAGTGTTTGCCGGAGGACCATCTTCCCCTGTGGACCTTTTTGCAGGGGTGCTCCACAGACTTCAGGACCAATAGAAGTGTTTTAAGCTTAACTTAACTCGGTCCATCTCCCATCAGAAAAAGAACTGCATCAAAATATGTGCAACTAATCTCTTTAGGTAGCGAGTAAGAAAATGCAATGAGAATAATAACAGATATCATTCATAATAAAATTACTTACCAATCTTTTTTAGCATCAGAAGTCAATTTTTTTTTAAATTTTTTTTTTTGTTTTCAGTGATTTTTTTTATAAATTTGTATTAAAAGATTTACTTTTTTAGTCCTTTTAGTGTAGAAGAATTTAAAAAATAAAAAGTAAACAATCTAAAAAAAATCACTAAAAAAAATCTTTTAAACAAAATGTCATATTCTTTTACTCCCCTTTTTTTTTTAAATGGTTTGTCCTAAAGTGCATTTTAATCTATATTTTTTTGAATTTTTTTAAAAATTCAATAAAAAAGGGAAAAAAATAAATTAATAAAAAAAGTCATTAAAAAAATTCAATCTCAAATGATCCCTCAATTTACCACACCTTGATGTTATCGGGTAAAATTCTGGATAGTCCATTTAATTTTGGGAAAATTGCAATTCAGTTGTAAGACCAAAATAAAAATTACAAAATTATAAAAATGTTTATAACTTCAATTATTAAAGTTGATAAGTTTTACTACTTATTTAAAATTTAGGATAAATTGCAAATACAGTCCTTAAAGTTTGCTTAAAATACGGATTACTTCATGTAGTTTGGAAAATTATAAATATCTCATTGTCAGAATTTTTTATTCAACTAAATTAATTGAAAAAATAAAATTTCTAACTGGTCACTTATACAATAATAAAATTATTTAAATTATTAATTGAAATAAAATTTTAACATTATTAAAAACTGTTAATTAATTTGATGATTTATTAATAAAATGATCTATTTGTTATGAAATTAAAAAACTTAAGGGACATAATGTAATTTTTAGAATCATAAGAAATAATTTATAATTTAAATAAATCTCAAAGATATGTTTGTAATTTACCCTAAAATTTATTTTGAAAATACATATTGAATTGTAATTTTTCCTTTAATTTTCAACATTGATGAGCTGTCCACGTGGCTTGATATAAGTGTTTCCTTCTTTTGTTCCTATTGTATGGATAAATTATAAATACACATCTTAAAATGTATTTAAAATAAAATTGTTATATAGTTATAAGCATTACAAGTATTTTCTTGTCAAAATTTTTATTTAAGAATTCCTAACTATTTTTTAAAATAATAATAAATTATTTAAATTATTAATTAATATATAATTTCTGAAATTATACACAAAAAAAAAACTAATATTTTAGAGAATCCTCATAGAACGTTTCGGGTTGGCCTATGATAGAGAGAGGACACACTAGTTGAATAGTCGATTGGTGATGAAACAAATGGGTCACTACACATGTCCATGTCGTGGGGGTGTCTCTTGACAGACTAGAAAGGCTGAAGAGTGAATTCACTATTTAAATTTCGGCTGGACCTAGACTTATGAGTCGTTCTATTGACTCTGACCAGTGACTCTCTCTCTCTCCCCCCTATCCGGTGGAATCCAAAAAAAATAAATAAATTATAAATATATCCTTCAGGTTGGTTTAAAATACAAATTACTCTTTATAGTTTAAAAAATTACAAATATTTTTCTCTCTTAAAATTTTTTATTTGACAAAATTAATTAAAAAAGTAAAATTTCTAATTATTCACCTATACAATAATAAAATTAGCTGAATTATTAATTAAAATAAAATTTTAACATTATTAAAAATTGTTAATTAACTTAATGATTTATTAATAAAATGATCTATTTGTTATGAAATTAGAAACTTTAGGAAGCATAATGTAATTTTTAGAACTATAAGGAATAATTTGTAATTTAAGTAAACCTTAGAAAGTGTGTTTGTAATTTATCCTAAAAAGAAACATATTTGGGAAGTTAATTATTTTAATAAGTTATTTTAATTTTTAATTATTTTAATATATGAAAATAGTAGTATTTGAAAAGATAATTAGACTTTTTATAGTCAAATATACTGTTTGTTAAAAAAAAAGAAGAAATAATTATAAATTTAATAGAATATTTTATTTTATTAATTATTTTAATATATTTTATATTTTAATACTATTTTTACTCAAAAAAAATCAAACAAAGTTTCTTCCGAAACTCCTCCACTAATTACTTTCAAACAAAGCAAAGCAACAATGCATATGCATTTACAGGTACCCATCCATGATGAGGAAAGAGATTATTGTATTTGTGCATGTTATTTTCTTGGTGATGACTATTGTCTTGCTTTACTTTACAAAAGTGCCACGCTACCCACTTTCTCACTAGCCCACTTCTTCTAGGAATTTGCTTTGCAGGATTGTCACAATTGTCCAGAAATTGTAACCGTTCAAATTAATTAATTGCAAAAAAACCAATTGCGCTAAATGGTTACGGAATTTCCTCGAATCTAATATTATTTTATAAGCATATTAAAACTACCTAGGAATATCAGAGTTGGTTGGTATGCCTTATTTGAATTGCTTGTAACTTTTTATTATTTAAATTTTTTTTGTCAAACTGTTTGATTAAGATTTTGTTTATAATTTATTATGCATAAATAGTTTAAATAAGTTGACAAAGTTAATTTCCAAAACTAAACAAGAAGGACGTCGGGATGTTATATATTGTGACTCCAAGTCATAACAGCTTGCTGTGAGTTCTTGTAGAGGCTTGTCTTGAGGTTTTTAGACAATTTAAATGATTTGTATTGTAAAGTTCATTGAACATATCATCTATGTAAAAAATTAAATTAATCAGACATTTGTAAGCCCGTGATCGGGTCCTAATTATTTTTAACAAATTATAAAAATAATGTCAACCATTTATTTTTTTTAAAACAAATATTCTTTTATTATAGGGTTGCAGATTTTTAATTAATTTAATTTTTTTTCATGAATGATTTACTCAACAAACCTTAAAATATGAACTATTCGGATTATAAAAAAAAAAAAAAAACTCAAAATGAGTCTCCATTGTACTCACAGCAAGCTACTCTGACTCGGAGTCACAACATCTCCATTTTTGAATAAGTAATGCTTTTGTCTCTTACTTTTAAATTATCATTTTTTAATTTACAATAAATTATACCAAATAATACCATCATACATAAATATAAAAGATTTAAGTATTACAATTGTAAGAAAATTATTGTATACTAATTATTACAAGGATCTTTGGCCTAATATATCTTTGTTGTGTTTAATTTTTTCTCCATATAGAAGTTGTATATTTGTTTATTTTTTTCTTAGTTTCAGCTAATAATGACTATTGAGTTTTTTTAATTACTCTCCTAGTGATTGAGAAAAAATAATAATAATATTAATAATAAAACTAATATTAATATTTAATAATGTTACAATTGATATAAAAAGTTACTCATTTTGATTCCAAAAGAAACTAGTTCCACCATTAGTTTAGATTTCAAAACATAGTTCCACCATTGATTTAGATTTTGATTCCGTTGGTTATGTTTGGTTTAGATTTCAAAACATAGTTCCACCATTGATTTGAGTGTGATATTTGGTTGCAGTTTTCAAATCATAATTCTACACACATTTTTCAAAACTCATTTCAAACTACAATCATTACTTTTCAAAACTCATAACCAAACACACAACTCAAAACTCTTTTCAAAACTCAAAAACAAATTAATTTTTATTTTAAATGATTTTTATTTTTTTATTTTAAATATTTTATTTTATTTTATAGGAATATTTTTAATATTTTAATTTTCACAAAAATATTTTAATATTTTAATTGCAAATATTTTGATTTTAGGAATATTTTTAATATTCTTAATATTTTAATTTTCAGAATATTTTTAATATTTTATCTTTCGGAATATTTTTAATATTTTAATTTTCTAAATAATTTTAAAATATTTTTAATGTTTATATAGGCTTAAAAATTGAATTGACAGAAAATAATTGACATAGAAATTATTTGAAAAAAAAAATTTATTTGGAAAAAAAATTATTCAAAAAAATTACTTAAAAACAATTAATTGAAAAAAAATCATTTTTTATTTGAGTATTTTAAAAATAGTTTGGTTATGACCGTTGATAAAAAATACGGAAATCGAGTTATGAGTTGTATGTCTGATTATCAATTATAGGTTGAATTAAGTTTTGAAAACTCATCACCAAACCAATTTTCTTGTTTCACATGTCACATCAAACTTTCAAAACTCAATTCTACATACAATTCAAACCTCAATTCAACACTCTATTAAAAAACTATAACCAAACAAATTTTCTACCATCAATTCATAATTTCACAATTCACAAACTCAAAATACAACTCATACTCTCAAATTATATTTACAAAATTCTACCAAACGTAACTTAAATTTTAAATACTTCTTCTAAACAATTAGATTGAATACACTAGTTTTGATTTTGAAGGTAAACAAAAATTTCAATTTCTCCTTCAATTAATGTCATTGTAATAATTTGATAATTTCTTATTGGATTATTGGATTCTTTCGTAGGAAATTCTTCAAGTCGTGCTGCTTTAACCGCATAGGATAGGGGAAAGAATTCCATCCATTTTCCATGCAATTACAGTCAGACAAATTTATATTTAATTAATTTTTCAATTAAAAATAATTAGATTGTGAGACTTATGTACCTGGACAAGGGGCAGGGCAGATTGGCTCCTATCCCCTTATTTGAATGGCCTCGTTTTAAGATTTTATTATTTTCTTTTCATTTTGTTTTAAGATTTTATTATTTTCTTTTCATTTTTTTTAGAGACGTAGAAGATATAAATTTGTTATGGCCTAGAGAAAAATAGATTTATGCTTGTTACTCATGTTAGAGTCCTGCGAATTGATTTCAAAAAAAATAAAAACTACGAATTTAATAATTTTTAAAAATATAATAATTAATTATTTGACAATCCTGTTTCTATTGTTCAAAGACAAAAGTAGCCTATTAAGCTAATAATTTAAACAAAGTGGGCCTACTAACATAACTCTAAAATTTTAAGCTCAAGTTACTATAGTAGCCCATTTGATTCATTATATATTAAGCCTCTGTTTGGCAAGTAGGTTTTCAGGTTTTTTTGGTTATTTTAGCCACAAAAAATAAAATAGGCTATTTTAGCCATAACAAACAAAACATCACATCCAACCTATAATCATTACATTCTTCTCTCACAAAAAAAAGTCAAAAAAGCCAAAAAGCCAAAAAGCCCTTCCCAAACCAAGCTTTTTAGCTCAGGCTAAAATAGCCAAAAAAGTCAAAAAGTCAAAAAGCCAACCTACTTCCCAAACCAAGCCTAATAATAATAATTTTTTTTTTTGTTACAGGAAAATCCTCCCTACTCTCCCGCAGATCCAAGGCAGCGCCCCTTTATAGAGATCACCAAGGTGTCTGTTAGTCGTTCCGAGTGAGGAGACTATAACTTGGGAACTTGCCCCGACCTCCCAAGACAAGTTCCGCTTAAGTCAGGACTCACACAGCGGGAGAGCATTGAACCCACACCAAGTACTGGTTAGACAACTTGAGGTCCAACCTCCTAACCAACTGTGCTACGTTCAGGAGATTGGCCCAGGAGGGATTTGAACTCATGACCTAGGGGCTTAATCCCCTTGTTCTTACCACAAGGCCACTCACCCCTGGGTTAATAATTCATATTCAATTGAGATGAGATTATCACATCATTTATTTTGTTTTGCTCACAAAATGCTAATGTAAATGTTATTCGTAAATCTCATCATGAAAGAGCTAGAGATAAAGAATTGTCAAATTTTGACAATTCTATATATGATAAGATGAATCACACACCATTGATGATGATTTTTGGAGCAGTCTCTTGTCAAAATATTTTAATATGCCTTTTGGCATGCTCTTCCCAGTTAGTCTTTGTTTAGACGTTTTGCAGTGGGTTGAGGAGAAATTTTAAACTCAACGTCACTTTGGTGAGTGATAAATTATGATAATTAAGGTCATTTTTCTTATATGCTAAGCTCACTCTATTACCATATCTACAGCCTGTGATTTAGCCTGATTAATTTACCTTTTAATAAGACTTTGCATTCTTTTGTTTTTTTTCTTCTGTTTACTTTTGATTAAGGGGTTTATTTTTATACAAAAAAGAAAAGAAAAAATCAACATTTATGAAAAAATTCAAGTCAGTTTGATAATTGTAGCCATGTTAATTTATGATTAAAAAAGAAAAAGAAAAAAGAAGAAGGAGGAGCTTGATGGACAAATATAATAAATGAATGTGGTTATAACTATCGGATCAATCTTATTTTTTTTCATCAAATATGTTTTAATTTAAAAATTAAACAATTCGAATAATTGAGATGAGATTAGTGATGGGCTTTACGAGTTCAACTAACCGGATTTAAAGTGAATTGGAGACAAACTACTGTCGAATTTTTCTTGTCAAAATGGAGAAATGTAAAGAGAGATATCAATAAAATATTTAAGGTAGTGTTGATCAAGGCCCAGCTAAAATCATGAAAAACACTATTAGAGTTACTGGGTAGTCATGGTAAAAATGGAAATTTATTTTATTTTATTTTTTGAAAAGAATGTTAGAAGAGAAAATATAAGTGGAGCATCAAAAGTAAAATGGATATTTCCAAATCACGTGATATAAATAGGGAAAATTATTAGCTATTTTCGGTATATTATGTGTTCATATTTTTTTTTATCGATTATTATATATTATGTTTTTTCATATTTTTTAATTATTCAACATAAAATTATAATATCTCAATTTTTTCACTAATTATAATATTATAGAGTAAAAAAACAATGAATGATGGAAGGAACACTGGAACACTATAGTAGTGGATAAGCAATGAATGATGGAAGGAAAGATAAACGAAGCATCGAACCAACATCAAGGGCTTCCTCTCCCTGTCTCTCTGCTCATGTCCCTGTCTCTCTTCTCATGATCAAATTGGTGAAGAAATGACAATTTCTGTAATGTCATCACGGACAGAAGATCATTCTCTCTCTCTCCTCGTGATCAAATTAGTGAAGAAATTTCCCTCCCCCCTCCTCTCTCTCTCTCTCTCTCTCTCCCCTTCTGGTCAAACAGGTGAAGAATGGGCAAAGTCTATAATGTAATGAACAAGAGAAGATCATGTGGATTCAATGACGTGATCAATGAACGATGTAATTAAGCGTTATAAAATAATGATTAACACGAATTTAATTGAAGGTGGTTGATTAGTACGAGATTAATTGGAGTGGTGAAATGGATGGGGCACTAATCTTTGGATCCTATGCTTCTTTTTCCTGTGTGTTTTTTTAAGGTTACAATTTGGACATGCTCACCAACCCATTGGAAAATTTTTAGATGAATTTTAAATTTTTTTTTCTCAGATTTGTTTATAATATGTGAGAGGGTAATTTTTGGAAAAAATTGGGCCGAGCTTCCAGTTGGGTTTTGAGGCCCAAAACGCAGAGGACTAGGTAAAAAGGCCGTACTGAATACTCCGGCCTAGAGAGGAGAATTATTTCCTCCCCGTACAATATGAATTGTTCTCTATATGATTTGAAAAATTATAAATATTTTATTGTTAGAGTTTTTTATTTAACATAATTAATTTATATATAAAATTCTTAACTGCTCTCCTATAAAATAATAAAATTACTGGAATTATTAATTAAAATAAATTCATAATATCATTAAAAATTATTAATTAACTTGATAATTTATTAATAAAAATAACTATTTATGTGACGCCCCAATTTTTCTTTTGGAACATCATAAAATTTAAATAACAAATAACTCACTAAATAAAAAGAATTTAACAACTAATTAGAGGAATTTAGATTTTCACAAAGTCGAAACTTAACAACAAAACTAAATTACGAATCCGCATACAATATTAGAACACTTTCATAACATTTGTAATTATTAATACCAAAGATAATAAAGTTTTATTGTGGTAAATTCTTAATCTCAAGTAAGCCACGGTTCTGTACTCGCAACAGTCCCAAATTCAGCCTCAGCCTCAGCCGTTTCTTCGATATAATCTTGCATGAATCGCCAGGGCAACAAAATATATATGCAATGAGTTTTGCAACACAGTAACAAAACATAACCAACATCCCATTCTTTTTAAGAGAAAACAATCAAATCAAAACAATTAAAATAATAGTAAAATTCAATAGCATGATAAATGTAACAACCATTATAATAATTTCGACAATTTTAATAGTTTAGGTGACACTCCAAATCTCACCAAAGAGATTTTCATACTAACCACTAAGTCATGACCACGGTTAATTTGGAAACCCCACTTGGTCAAATATTAAAAAACTTCCAAAGATGCTCACACCCGGAGTTATATATCCAAGCTGTGGCATCCATGGTCTACCCCAAGGGAACGGTCTTCCCGGGGTATGTAACCTCCTTGCGTGCCACCCGCACATCACCCTTATTCCAAAACCAAATACCGATAAGGGTTCAAATAAGTCCCGTGCCATCTTAGGGTTTCACGACACAATTTACGTAAAAATTATTAAAAATCGGGGCTCACCTTAAAGAACCGGTATTAACCCTCGATCATTAACCTTATACATGCCGTTAATCATTTATATTAGCTTTTATATTAATCACAAATGATTAAAATTTTTAATCACAAATAATGTTATGCCAACTCATTAAAATTCTCAACATAACACATTACACATGTCACACAAAACTAAATCAATGTACAAAATTTAAATAAACAATTTATTTCAACCACAGTATGAAATAATAATGTAGATACAAAAAAAAAAATGAATCATAATCACACGCATGCATGGATTTTTAATCTACAAGATTAGATTAGCAGAATATTAATTTTTTGGTCCAAATAAACAATTGAAGAGATAATTTTTGATTCCCTCTTAATCTGCCAAAATTTTCAGAATGTATATTTTGCAAATAAAATTATAAATAAATTACTTATACAACTCTAAAATTCATATAAATCTACAAAATACTCAATAAACATGTTATGGTCATTTATTCAGAAAGAATTTTCCAAAAATAAATTATAAATAATTCTTAAAAGGTCCACAGATGTTTATGACACAGATTTATCACATTTTCTTAAATTAATCCCATAATTAAATTTATAAATATATTCCATAATATAAAAATTTATTATAAAAATAGACTCCTCAAATTTAATGTTTTGCTAAGAAATTACCAGATTTGGTTTAATATAAAATTTTTAATGATTTTTCAAACACATAGTAAAATCCGCCTATAACTCCAGATTTGGTTAAAATTCTGTATAAATTCGTACAAAACTCCATAATTGTTGAAAATTTTTGTGGATAAACTAGCCATCATTATCAACAACTTTGTAGAAGAAATCATCTTCATATTTTGAGTATAAAATTGTATAAAAATTAGTACAAAGTTTCTAGCAGATTCAAGGACCAAATAAATTTTTCAATCCTCTCTATAATGGTGTAAACTACACATGCAAGTCCAATTTCCACAATATTGTCATGATTTTAAGACTACCAATATCTCCAAATATTTAATATACCATCCTAAATTTTCATACAATTATAAATAGAATTCTATCTACAAGTTTACACATTTTATCATATGTACATAATGTGAAAATTTCAACAATTAAAAAAAATGAGAGGGTTTTCTTACTTAGTTGTAGGATTGAAATGGAATAATGAAATGGTAGGAAAATATGCAACCTCAACTTCCTCCTCTTCTTCCACAAGAATTCCCTTTACTTTTTTTTTTCTCTCTCCGATTAGTCTTTGAAAACACGAACACAGTGCGTATGAACACTGTGTGTGGTATGAATATATAGAAGCCACTTCTCTGAGGCTCTCTCTTTCTCTCTCTCTCTCTCTTTTCTTTCTCTTTCTCTTTCTCTTTATTCTGTGAAGTCCAACGTGTCTCTCAATTCCAATGATGCATAATGAGGTGAGGGTTCCTACACTTACATGCATACAAACATGTGGCAAAGTTGCCACACAAATTTTCTCTTTTCTTTTTTTTTTCTTTTTTTTTTTTTTTTGAGTTGCTTAAAATTGATACACTAAAATTTTTAATTAAGGTATTTAACAAGAATAATTATCATGTTGAATCCTAATTAAAATAATTTATAAACAATAACTATTGAATACCTATAAAATTATTATTCTTAATAATGTCTTCGTTAGTGATTGAATTGGGTTAATTTAAAACTAACTTTTACACCATTATATATTTTAGGTAGACTCTGAATAAAATTAATTAATTAATTAATTAATTTTTTTTTAAGAATATTTGAATGTGGGTTTTCACAATCTACCCTCCTAAAAAAAATTTCGTCATTGAAATTAATTCGTACCTTTAGACTCGAAAAGCTGAGGATAATTGGCACGTATCATATCTTCTCGTTCCCACGTTGACTCTTCCGTCCCACGATGTCTCCAGAGAACTTGAACCAACGGTATAGTTTTACCTCGAAATTTCTTCTCGCGACGATCCAAAATTTTAACAGGCTTTTCTTCAAATGTCACATTTTCATCAAGATTAATTTCCTCCTAATTAATGATGTGAGAAGGGTGTGGCTTGTATTTCCGTGGCATAGAGATGTGGAAAACATTATGTACTCCAGCCAATTGAGGTGGTAGAGCCAAACAATATGCCACTTCACCTATTTTGTCAAAAATTTCGAAAGGCCCAATGAAGCGAGGTGATAGCTTTCCCTTCTTTTTGAAATGAACAACTCCTCGATGAGGTTGTATTTTCAGAAATACATGATCTCCAACTTGAAATGCTAAAGGTCTTCTCCTTTGCTCCAACTTGAAATGCTAAAGGTCTTCTCCTTTGATCTGCATAACTTTTCTGCCTACTCTGAGCGGTCTCAAGTCTTTGTTTAATTAATTTCACCTTTTCGGTAGTTTCTTGAACTAACTCTGGCCCTAAAAGATGTGCTTCTCCGACTTCCGTCCAACTTATTGGTGATCGACAAGGCCATCCATATAGGGCTTCATACGGTGCCATACCAATACTTGCTTGAAAACTGTTAGTGTAAGAGAATTCGACTAGTGGTAAGTGTCTCTCCCAACTATCCTTAAAGTCCATCACACAAGCTCGAAGCATGTCTTCTAAAGTCTGAATTATTCTTTCTGATTGACCGTCAGTCTGAGGGTGAAAAGCTGTACTAAAACACAACTCTGTACCCAAGGGTAAGAAGTTGGGGTGTTGTAACTATTGTAAACAACCTACCCCTCCCATTCTGAGTCTCTGGTTGTAACTTAAACTCATTCACAGTGCTTACCATTTCCCATTCTTTAATTGATATGTTGGCTACAATCTCTCTTGTCTTTCAACTTAATGCATCTGCTACAACATTAGCCTTCCCGGGATGATAAGACAAGGTGAATTGGTAATCTTCAAGGTACTCCATCCAGCGTCTCTGCCTCATGTTCAAATCTCTTTGTATGAACAAGTACTTCAAGCTTTTGTGATCGATAAATATCTCAAACTTTTCTCCATAAAGGTAATGTCGCCAAGTCTTAAGTGCATAGACCACAGTCGCCAACTCCAGATTGTGAGTAGGATAATTTTTCTCATGATTCTTCAATTGTCTTGATCCATAGGCTACTACCTTCCCGTTTTGCATTAACACACTACCTAATCTTCGTTATTGATTGAATTGGGTTAATTTAAAACTAACTTTTACACTATTATATATTTTAGGTAGACTCTAAATATAATTAATTAATTAATTAATTAATTTTTTTTTTAAGAATATTTGAATGTGGGTTTTCACAATCTACCCTCCTAAAAAAAATTTTGTCATCGAAATTAATTCGTACCTTTAGACTCGAAAAGCTGAGGATAATTGGCACGTATCATATCTTCTCGTTCCCACGTTGACTCTTCCGTCCCACGATGTCTCCAGAGAACTCGAACCAACGGTATAGTTTTACCTCGGAATTTCTTCTCGCGACGATCCAAAATTTTAACAGGCTTTTCTTCAAATGTCACATCTTCATCAAGATTAATTTCCTCCTAATTGATGATGTGAGAAGGGTGTGGCTTGTATTTCCGTGGCATAGAGACGTGGAAAACATTATGTACTTGAGCCAATTGAGGTGGTAGAGCCAAACGGTATGCCACTTCTCCTATTTTGTCCAAAATTTCGAAAGGCCCAATGAAGCAAGGTGATAGCTTTCCCTTCTTTTTGAAATGAACAACTCCTTGATGAGGTTGTATTTTCAGAAATACATGATCTCCAACTTGAAATGCTAAAGGTCTTCTCCTTTGATCTGCATAACTTTTCTGCCTACTTTGAGCGGTCTCAAGTCTTTGTTTAATTAATTTCACATTTTCGGTAGTTTCTTGAACTAACTCTGGCCCTAAAAGATGTGCTTCTCCGACTTCTGTCCAACATATTGGTGATCGACAAGGCCATCCATATAGAGCTTCATACGGTGCCATACCAATACTTGCTTGAAAACTGTTATTGTAAGAGAATTCGACTAGTGGTAAGTGTCTCTCCCAACTATCCTTAAAGTCCATCACACAAGCTCGAAGCATGTCTTCTAAAGTCTGAATTGTTCTTTCTGATTGGCCGTCAGTTTGAGGGTGAAAAGCTGTACTAAAACATAATTTTGTACCCATAGCTTTCTGCAAACTTTGCTAGAATTGTGACGTAAAACGAGAATCACGATCTGACACTATTGAGACTGGTACTCCGTGCAACCTAATGATTTCTCGAATAAACAATCGACTTAATGATTCGAGTGTGTCTGCTGGTCCTATTGGTAGGAAATGTGCCATCTTAGTTAACCGATCAACCATAACCCAAATAGCATCATGGCCTTTTGGCGACCGAGGAAATCCTGTTACAAAATCCATTGTTACGTGTTTCCACTTCCACTCAGGTATTGGTAAAGGTTGGAGTTTCCCTACTGGCTTTTGATGTTCTGCCTTCACTTGCTGACACATTAAGCACTTAGATACGAATTGAGCAACGTCCTTCTTCATTCCACTCTACCAATATTGTCGCTTGAGATCCTAGTACATCTTGTTTCCTCTCGGATGAACCGCAAAAACCGAATGGTGAAATTCTTTAAGTACTTCTTCTCTCAATTGTTTGTTGCTCGACACAAAAATTCTACCTAAATACCTTAAACTACCATCTTGATGGAGCGTCTAATCCAGTGAAGATTCCCCGAATGTTACTCGTGCCTTGATAAAGTCGGTCTCTTGATCAAGTCTTTAGGCTTCCAACACTTTGGTAAGAAGTTAGGGTGTTGTAACTACTGCAAACAACCTATCATTTCCATTCTGATTTTCTGGTTGTAACTTAAATTCATTCACAGTGCTTACCATTTCCCATTCTTTAATTGATAAATTGGCTACAATCTCTCTTGTCTTTCGACTTAGTGCATCTGCTACAACATTTGCCTTCCCGGGATGATAAGACAAAGTGAATTGGTAATCTTCAAGGTACTCTATCCAGCGTCTTTGCCTAATGTTCAAATATCTTTGTGTAAACAAGTACTTTAAGCTTTAATGATCGGTAAATATCTCAAGCTTTTCACCATAAAGCTAATGTCGCCAAGTCTTAAGTGCGTAGACCACAACCGCCAACTCCAGATCGTAGGTAGGATAGTTTTTCTCATGATTCTTCAATTGTCTTGATCCATAGGCTACTACCTTCCCGTTTTACATTAACACACTACCTAACCCTTCTTTAGAGGCATCACAATATACCGTGTAACCGATGTCACGTTCGGGTATGATTAGTATAGGAGCGCTCGTCAGTCTCTTCTTGAGTTCTTGAAACGACTGCTTGCAAGTTTCGTTCCATTCAAACTTTACTCCCTTTTGTGTTAGACGTGTCATTGGCTTGGCTAATTTGGAGAAATCTTGAATGAATCTCCTATAATAACCTGCTAAGCCCAAGAAACTACGAATCTCAAATGTGTTCTTAGGTTGTTTCATCCCATTACTACTTCTACTTTAGTAGGATCCACTGATATTCCTGATTCAGACAACATGACCTAAGAATTTTACTTCTTTCAACCAAAATTCACATTTGCTAGCTTTAGCATATAGTTGGTTCTCTCTTAGAACTTGCAAAACGGTTCTCAGATGTTGCTCGTGATCTTCCTCCGATCGTGAGTATATCAAAATATCGTCAATGAAAACTACCACAAATTGGTCCAAATAAGGTGTAAAAATTTTGTTCATTAAACTCATGAATACCCCAGGCGCATTCGTCAAACCAAATGGCATTACCATGAACTCATAGTGGCCATAACGGGTCTGAAACGTAGTTTTGGGTATATCTTCTTCTTTGACACGAAGTTGGTGATATCCTGACCTAAGGTCAATTTTGGAAAAACATTTTGAACCTCTTAATTGGTCGAACAAGTCATCGATTCTTGGTAATGGATATCAATTTTTAATGGTGACTTGATTTAGTTGTCGATAATCGATGCACAATCTTAAGGTTCCATATTCTTCTTCGTGAATAATGCTGGCGCTCCCCAGGGAGACGTACTTGGTCTGATAAACTTCTTACTCAATAGTTCTTGCAACTGCTCCTTCAATTCTCGGAGTTCAGCTGGCGCCATATGATGTGGTGCTATTGAAATTGGTGAAGTCCCAGGTTGAAGCTCGATCGTGAAATCTACGTCTCGTTTTGGGGGTAATCCCAGTAATTCGTCTGGGAAAACATCAGCGTACTCGCACACCACATGGGGTAATCTTAGATCCTTTCGATTTTCGTCTTCCAAAATTAAGCTTGCCAACCATCCAGTCAGTTGATCATGCCACCGCGACTTGCGACACGTTGGAGTTAGAGAATCTTGTCTATCTCCTTTAAATTGAACTTTCGTGCCATTAAAGGAGGATATTGTCACTGTTTTACGGTAACAATCAATAATGGCTCGATGAATTGACAACCAGTCCATTCCTAAGATGACGCCAAAATCAGACATATCCATAACTCTTAGATCACAGATCAAATATGAGCCGGAGATTTCTAGTTCACAAAATTTACATGCTAGATTTACTCGGGTTTGGCCTCCTAAGGGTGAAACGACACTCATAGCTATCTCTAGCGTCTATGGCTCTAAACCCAAACTTGTCACACATGCAGTGGATATAAAAGAATGCGAAGCTCCAGAATCAAATAATACTTTAACCCAAGAATTCATAAGGATTAACATACCTTGAATTATTGATGGGTTACCAACATTTTCTTCTTCTTGGAGAGCATACATTCTCCTTACTGCCTGTTGGTTAGTCCCTCCTAGTTTTTTTCCATTTCCAGCTCATTGTGGTTGTGTCCTTGGTCGGCCTGCATTCCTAGAGGCTTGTGGCTGCCCCTTGTTGGTCTGAGTATTTGAGTAGGCTTAGAACCTTGCCCTGGTTGGCATTGTTGTATTATTGTGCCCCTCGCTGATCCATAAAATACTCCCCACCTTGAGGACACTCATTTTGACGATGCCCCTGTTGACCACATCTGAAACATTTTCCTTTCCATTGTTTACGAAGTTTCCTCCTTGCTGGTTTCCTCGATTCTGCCTGTGTTGCTGCTGTATCCCTCTGGCATAAGGTGCTGGTGCAGGATGGTTTCTGGTGTTACGGACTGGACCTCCTCCGCGTGGTTGGTTGTTGTTCCTTGATCGCTGATTTTGAATGCGTTTGGAATCCGCTAACTCTCGTTCCACAATTAAAGCTCGATCCACTATTTGAGCATAGGTGGAAAGCTGCACTGCGATCAATCTTCTCCTAATGTCTGTGTCCAAACCCCATTCAAATTGTCTAACCTTATCCTCTTCATTTGCTACTATGGCTGAAGCGTACCGTGAGAGAGCTTCAAAACAGTTCACATATTGAGTGACTGACATTTTTCCTTGTTTCAGTTGGAGAAACTCTTGAATCATTTCTTGTCTTAATGAGTTGGGAAAATACTTTTCCATGAATAAGTCTTCGAATTGTCTCCAAGTTAATGTGTCTACTTGTCGAGTACTCCTGATCATTTCCCACCAATGATCTGCTTCCCCTTCCATTTGGAATGCTGCCATGGTTACTCTATGTTGCTCATTGTGGATGTCAGAAGTATCTAGCAACTTCTTAATTTGTCTTAACCAAGCTTCAGCTTCATAGGGGTTTGATCCACCAAGGAATTTGTGGGGATGTAGCTTTTCAAATTTTACTATCATTTCAGATTTGCTTTGACCTTGGTGTTTTGGGGTGGTATATTGCTTACCCTATCAGCAATTGCACGTATAATTCGAGCGGCATCGCCATCAGATACTCCATCACCATTACCGTTGTTATTATTTCTTTTTCGTCCAGCCATTCTGCATGATGGGATTTTTAGTAATTTGTGATTTATTCATTTATTTATTATTATTATCATCATCATCATCATCATCATCATCATCATCATCATCATCATCATTATTATTATTATTATTATTATTATTATTATTATGTGCAAGGATAGTAAAAAAAAAAACTTCATTAGTTAGATTAGATAAGCTACAATCAACAAAATACAAGTAAAACAAAGGAAAAGATAAAATACTACGGGCAAAGGATAACCCTTACAATCCAAGTTAACCCCTACACGCACAATTCTAAACTAGGCAATTTACATGTAAGTATACAAAAAAATCAGTTAACCTAGTTTATAGTTCCCTTAAGACCTCTAAAATAGCTAAGGAAAGTCTCTCCTCACAAGGGCTTCTAGCTCCCATGTGACTTGGAAAAGCCCCATGAATTGCCACAACACCTCACGAAAACAGCAGTTTCGTACACACAATGCCCTAGCAGCTGCACCAGCTCCTCCCGATAGGTCCTCCAGTCCCTGAAGTCCATTGACCCATCTCTCTTCACAATTTTGCTTGGGTCGGGCATGATATACTGATGGCTCCAAAAGTCAAAAAGGTTGCCCATCCTATTGGTGAAACCTTCTGGGAAAGGGCCTAGTTGATATAACTAGGGAGTCTCTTGCCTCAAAATTTGGATAGGTCCAATGTAGGCAACCCAACTCTCAGATTTCCAAGCACAGCCTCCTAGGGGATAAATCCTGATATATACAAATGAACTGCAGCCCATTACGAACATCCCAACTCTTAAACACGGCTCCTACATCTCCAATGCTCTAGTCAGTATTGCCTTCTATAGACTCCTCTTCAGTGTCTGACTCGATCACAATTATCTCATTTGGGTTGTTTATGGGTGCAATCTCTTCAGGGTCAGATTCAGGCTCAGACTCAGGTTCAGGCTCAAGCTCAGGATCAGGTTCAAGGTCAAGCTCAGGATCAGATTCATAGTATTTTATAGGCATCTCCACTTCTTCACTTGGGTCAGATTCTATGTCATAGTTTTCCACCGAATTTTCCTCGTTAGAGTTAATATCTGATGACCCTGGCATCCTACAATCAAAAAAGTTTTAACTTAGTTAAGTCACTGAAAATTATAAGTTAACGTAAGGCTTTCTTAAACGTAAAAAAAATATAATTGCTACCCATGGCCCAAAGGTTCGAATATAAGCTCTGATACCAAACTATGACGTCCCAATTTTTCTTTTGGAACATCATAAAATTTAAATAACAAATGACTCACTAAATAAAAAAAAATTAACAACTAACTAGGGGAATTTAGATTTTCACAAAGTCGAAGCTTAACAACAAAACTAAATTACGAATCCGTATACAATATTACAACACTTCCATAACATTCGTAATTACTAATACCAAAGATAATAAAGTTTCATTGTGCTAAATTCTTAATCTCAAGTTAGCCACGGTTCTGTACTCGCAGCAGTCCCAAATTCAGCCTCAACCTCTTCTTCGACATAATCTTGCATGAAACGCTAGGGCAACAAAATATATATGCCATGAGTTTTGCAACACAGTAAGAAAACATAACCAACCTACTATTCTTTTTAAGAGAAAACAATCAAGACAGCAGTTTCGTACACACAATGCCCTAGCAGCTGCACCGGCTCCTCCCGATAGGTCCTCCAGTCCCTGAAGTCCATTGGCCCATCTCTCTTCACAATTCTGCTTGGGTCGGGCATGATATACTGAAGGCTCTAAAAGTCAAAAAGGTTGCCCATCCTATCGGTGAAACCTTCTGGGAAAGGGCCTGGCTGATATAACCAGGGAGTTTCTTGCCTCAAAATTTGGATAGGTCCAATGTAGGTAACCCAACTCTCAGATTTCCAAGCACAGCCTCCTAGGGGATAAATCCTGATATATACAAATGAACTGCAGCCCATTACGAACATCCTAACTCTTAAACATGACTCCTACATCTCCAATGCTCTAGTTAGTATTGCCCTCTATAGACTCCTCTTCAGTGTCTGACTCGATCACAATTATCTCATTTGGGTTATTTATTGGTGCAATCTCTTCAGGGTCAGATTCAGGCTCAGACTCAGGTTCAGGCTCAATCTCAGGATCAGGTTCAGGGTCAAGCTCAGGCTCAGATTCATAGTATTCTATAGGCATCTCCACTTCTTCACTTGGGTCAGATTCTATGTCATAGCTTCCCACCAAATTTTCCTCGTTAGAGTTAATATCTGATGACCCTGGCATCCTACAATCAAAAAAGTTTTAACTTAGTTAAGTCACTGAAAATTATAAGTTAACGTAAGGCTTTCTTAAACGTAAAAAAAATATAATTGCTACCCATGGCCCAAAGGTTCGAATATAAGCTCTGATACCAAACTATGACGTCCCAATTTTTCTTTTGGAACATCATAAAATTTAAATAACAAATGACTCACTAAATAAAAAAAAATTAACAACTAACTAGGGGAATTTAGATTTTCACAAAGTCGAAGCTTAATAACAAAACTAAATTACGAATCCGCATACAATATTACAACACTTTCATAACATTCGTAATTACTAATACCAAAGATAATAAAGTTTCATTGTGCTAAATTCTTAATCTCAAGTTAGCCACGGTTCTGTACTCGCAGCAGTCCCAAATTCAGCCTCAACCTCTTCTTCGACATAATCTTGCATGAAACGCTAGGGCAACAAAATATATATGCCATGAGTTTTGCAACACAGTAAGAAAACATAACCAACCTACTATTCTTTTTAAGAGAAAACAATCAAATCATAACAATTAAAATAATAGTAAAATTCAATAGCATGATAAATGTAACAACCATTATAATAATTTCGACAATTTTAATAGTTTAGGTGACATTCCAAATCTCACCAAAGAGATTTTCATACTAACCACTAAGTCATGGCCACGGTTAATTTGGAAACCCCCCCTTGGTCAAATATTAAAGAACTACCAAAGATGCCCACACCAGGAATTATATACCCAAGCTGTGGCATCCATGGTCTGCCCCCAAGGGAACGGTCTGCCAGGGGTATGTAACCTCCCTGCGTGCCACCCGCACATCCACCCTTATTCCAAAACCAAATACCGATAAGGGTTCAAATAAGTCCTGTGCCATCTTAGGGTTTCGCGACATAATTTACATAATAATTATTAAAAACCAAGACTCACCCTGAAGAACCGGTATTAACCCTCGATCATTAACTTTATACATGCTGTTAATCATTTCAATTAGCTTTTATATTAATCACAAATGATTCAAATTTTTTATCACAAATAATGTTATGCCAACTCATTAAAATTCTCAACATAACACATTACACATGTCACACAAAAATAAATCAATGCACAAAATTTCAATAAGCAATTTATTTCAACCATGGTATGAAATAATAATGTAGATACAAAAAAAAAATGAATCATAATCACACGCATGCATGGATTTTTAATTTACAAGATTAGACTAGCACAATTTTAATTTTTGGTCCAAATAAACAATTGAAGAGATAATTTTTGATTCCCCCTTAATCTGCCAAAATTTTCAGAATGTATATCTTGCAAATAAAATTATAAATAAATTACTTATACAACTCTAAAATTCACATAAATCTACAGAATACTTAATAAACATGTTATGGTCATTTTTTCAGAAAGAATTTTCCAAAAATAAATTATAAATAATTCTTAAAAATTCGAAGGATGTTTATGATACAGATTTATCACATTTTCTTAAATTAATCCCATAATTAAATTTATAAATTAATTCCATAATATAAAAATTTATTATGAAACTAGACTCTTCAAATTTAATTTTTTTCTTAGAAATTACAAGATTTGGTTTAATATAAAATTTTTAATGATTTTTCAAACACATAGTAAAATCTGCCTATAGCTTCAGATTTGGTTAAAAATCTGTATAAATTCGTAAAAAGTTCCATAATTGTTGAAATTTTTTTTAGATGAACTATACATCATTATAAACAACTTTTTAGAAGAAATCATCTTCAAATTTTGAGTATAAAATTGTCTAAAAATTCGTACAAAGTTTTTGGCAGATTCAAGGACCAAATAAATTCTTCAATCCTCTCTATAATGGTATAAACTACACATGCAAGTCCAATTTCCACAATATTATCATGATTTTAAGACTACCAATAATTCCAAATATTTAATATACCATCATAAATTTTCATACAATTATAAATGAATTCTATCTACAAGTTTAGACATTTTATCATATGTATATAATGTGAAAATTTCAACAATTAAAAAAAATGAGAGGGTTGAGAGGGTTTTCTTAGTTAGTTGTAGGATTGAAATGGAATAATGAAATGGTAGGAAAATATGCAACCTCAACTTCCTCCTCTTCTTCCACAAGAATTCCCTCTACTTTTTTTTTCTCTCTCCGATTAGTCTTTGAAAACACGAACACAGTGTGTATGAACACTATGTGTGGTATGAATATATAGAAGCCACTTCTCTGAGGCTCGCTCTCTCTCTCTCTCTTTTCTTTCTCTTTCTCTTTCTCTTTATTCTGTGAAGTCCAACGTGCCTCTCAATTCCAATGATGCATAATGAGGTGAGGGTTCCTACACTTACATGCATACAAACATGTGGCAAAGTTGCCACAAAAATCTGCTCTTTTCTTTTCTTTTCTTTTTTTTTTTTTTTTTTGTTTTGTTTTGTTTTGTTTTGTTTTGTTTTGTTTTGTTTTGTTTTGTTTTGTTTTGTTTTGTTTTGTTTTGTTTTGTTTTGTTTTGTTTTGTTTTGTTTTGTTTTGTTTTGTTTTGTTTTGTTTTGTTTTGTTTTGTTTTGTTTTGTTTTGTTTTGTTTTGTTTTGTTTTGTTTTGTTTTGTTTTGTTTTGTTTTGTTTTGTTTTTTTTTTAAGCTTTATGATCCTACTTCAGGACTGTAAAATAAATTTTTAACTGTAGTAGAGTAGAGGTTTCTACCATACTCTCTTTTTTCAATTCCTTGAATTCAGAGGTTAAATTATCATTTTGCTTCTTCGATGATTCTCTTGTTAAGAATTATTTTTTATTTTTTTGATTTAAAATTCATAATTTTTTCTTTTATTGTCGTCATTTCAGCCATAAGCACCTTCCTAGCTGAAGAACTTTGCAACTTCATTTGTTTGCAAGTCCAACAGCTTAGTATTGCAAGTTTCACTACTAGAAAAAGGACCTTTTGCTACTATTTAATTTACGACCACTTGATTAGCCATCGCAAATAACCAATTTATTCCTCTGTTACCCGTTTTCCTTCCTTATATTTGCCCTAGTTTTAGAAAAATTAAAACACAGATTGTTCTCTCTCTCTCTCTCTCTCTCTCTCTCTCTCGTATTACAGACATGCATAGCTCTACTCTCTAGCTCTTCCGCTCGCCATTGTCGTCTGAAGATCTCCATCGGTATGAATCGCTCTTTCAATCTCGCTCTCATTCTCTGTCTCTTAATCTCCTTCCTAATCTCTATCTCTCAATCTTTCTGTCTCGCTGTCTTTCTCTCTCTCGTTTTCTTGAGTTCTCAAGCTTGTAATATACTTGTCAATTTGTTGAATTTTCAGGTGATTTCATTGCAAATTAGGTGATTTCATCCGTGTCTTGTGAGAATAGAAGTAAATTTGCAATCCTCAACCTCCTCTATCGCCTCTGCTTCTCTCTATCTGACTTAGGAAATCTAGGCGTTCAATTATTTGCAATTCTTTCTTTTCATCTGAAATGTTTCTATCTATTTTCAATCTCTATCTTGATCTGAGAACTTGTTTAGCTCCTTATGTGATCAGATTGATCATAAACGTTTGTTTTTCCTCAAGTGAGACTTGAATCTCAGTTTGTTTATTGTGAAAATGTTATAAAACGAGAGCAAAAAAATGTATTTTTATTGTTTTTTTTTCATTTTTTAGAGCCAAAAACAATACTATAACCAGATTCATAAATTATTTTTTTCTTTTCTATTCTTTTTTCCATTTAGTTCAGGAATACTGAATAAAACTGAAAATTTTCCCATCCTTCTATCAATGTTATAGCCATATAGATACACATTATATATATATATATATATATATATACTTTAATGCACACCAGATGCTGTAATTGTTTAAAATGCTTGATTTTGCTGACTGTTTCCGTTCTAACTTGAACATCTGCATTCCGTTATGTACAAATTATGGCTTTTTTCTTATGTTTTTTTTTTTTTGCCCCTAAATATGATGTTTGTGCTGAAGAAAAATGATTTTTTAAAGCTTTTTATATCATTTATTTTCATTTATGGAAGGGAAGAAGAAAAATAGTAAATAAGGAAGCAATTCGATTAGTTTTTGTTCTACGATTCATAGCCACGTGGCATTTATGACAAGTGTCTTTGCTTCCTTGCTCATCCTAGTTTCTGTTAGACCATCCTTGCTCATTTTGAATCTTGAAAAATTCAGAACTTGACCTTTGCTTTGTATTTTTTCCTTTAAATTCTTTATGTGCATGGTACTTTATTTTTATTTTTACTGTGATATGGTGGTTATCTGACTAGTAAAAGTATATCTTATAATTATTTCCTCATTTGACATCTTGGGGATGTATTTATAATGGTAGATTATTAGTTAAATTTATTTGATAAGTGTGCCTCAATTTTGTGTTATTCTTGAAGAAAGTTTCTTAGATGTTTCAAAATTAAAATTTCAGGTTGTTTCTGCATACAATAACTTAAATGAATGCTTTAGATGTAATGACAAATTAATACTTTTGTGAGAGTTAGGCGTTGCATTAAGGATTTTGCTTCATCTCGTGTTCATCTATGAATGTTTTACTTGGAAACCTGCAACAAGAATGGTTCGTGACAACATTTGATTTTCTATATCGGAGGCCATTGTTCATATCTTTAATTGTGCCACCAAAATTCTCAATACATATCTTTCAATACTCTTTATATCATTGCACTTCGACCAATACTAATTCGTCTCCTACTATTTAAAACATGATAATTTTTTTTTAATCATCTTTTAGTTTTCAAATCTTCAATTGTCATTTAGTGACGTACATTATGCTTAATTGGGCATTACTATTGTTGTTGTAATATATATTTGTGATTGCAGATTAGGAGAAGCAGAAAAGGCAATGTATCACTATAAACAAGCTGGTGCTAAATCAGACCCTGATGTCTTGACTAAAGCTAAAAACCTTCAGGTTCATCTGAGTAAGTGTATTGAGGCCAAGATGCAACGAGATTGGAACACATTGCTGAAAGAAACCAGGCTCACCATATCAGCTGGTGTTGATTCTGCCCCACAGGTTAGCTATACACTTCAATTTCGGCCTTTAAATGTTATGTTCTGTTTTTAAGGTTTGGTGCCATAGCTATAGGCTTGAAATTGACATGAGTGTTTTGTTTTGGTTGTTGGTAATTGAGAAAGATTTTTGCATTGCAAGCTGAGGCCTTGCTGAAGCTACATAGGCTTCAAGAAGCAGATGAAGCATTGACAAAGGGACCAAATTTTGACATGGATGATTGCACTCAATTCTTTGGGCCTATTGGTCATGCAAGTCTGTTAGTGTGTTGAAGACGCTAATTGTGTTTTTTTAAGAACAATTCAAAAGGTAAAAAATTATGGATAAAGAAAAGAGTAAAAAAGAAAGCATAAAGATTAGAGTTGGTAAACCTTTGACCTATTACCCAAAAAGCCAGACTCAAAATGCATCATCTCTTTCTAAGTTGCTCGTGTTGGTCACCAACGATTCTATGCAGTCAGAAAAGTTGCAAGTGATCAAAAATAAAATGTATACGTCACTACTAGAAAATTAACTTTTTGCGCCTAACCTTTTGCGACAGCTAGTTACTAATATACTACCTGATATCCCTTTAGGTAGTATCGAGCTCCAATTAATTTCCTAGAAAAACATCATATGTGAATTGAATTTATTATGTGTGAGTTACACTATACAAATTTAAATCTATGCTATATATTAAAATTTTACAAACTTTTTAAAAATAAAAATATGAGTACATAGCACTAGTTAAAAAAAAAAAATTCTGAATCATGTGCATTCCACTATGATGAGATTGTCCTCTTTTAATTTGGACTTTGGTGGATTGAACATTCAAATTATCAATATTATATATAAGGAAAATTATATAAATAGAAGTTGCTTTAGTAAATTACCTATTACAATGAGATGGTTGGAAAGCAACCCCATTTTGGCAGATTCCTTTCCATGAATTGGGAATTGGGTGGCATCCCCTCTTGATGCTTTCTTAATATACTTCCGGGAAAAAAAAATTATTAGCTTCCAGTTTTAATGATTTTGTAATTTACCTTATTGTATATGGTGTCCATCTTTTCTTTTTGGCCTTGTCAATTGTACTTTATTGTAAGGATGTGTGAGTTTGTTATGCACGTCTGTGTCATATGTTGTAAGTTGTAACAAGTGTTGTACTTCTATTTTTCCTCCTTAATTGTGTCTTCTCTTTGTAATTTTTTTGGGTATTACAATCCTCTTGCTTCTGCATTGTTAGGTGAGGAACATTATTTGCTCTAACTAGTGATAGACTGAACTGTTGATTATTAATATGTGCAGTGGCTTGTTGAGTACAATGCGGCTTTGGCATCCATCTGTTTCATGATTTTGCTTGGATTTGTAGATGATGTCCTCGATGTCCCTTGGAGAGTGTGAGTATTCCAATCATATTTTTTGGATTTATCGGCCCATTTATGTCAAGAGCACTAGTTTCTCTTTGCATTACTGCATTCAGAGTTAATGCTAAACTAGGTCTTTCTGACTTTGTAGAACAGGAAATTATTATTGCCATCAATTGCTGCTCTTCCTCTGTTGATGGCCTATGCTGGACATCCAACTATAGTTATACCAAAGCCTCTCATTCCCTATCTTGGGCTTGAGGTTTTGGATCTAGGTAAACCTAAAGCATTAATTATGATTTTAGAGACCTTTTGAAAAAAAAAAATTCTAATAAACCCAGATCCATGTCCCCAATTTCTTCTACTACAACTTTCATTTTGAATCGTTCATGTCGTTTTCAATTTCACCATCATTTCACTTTCTCATCAACATCACTTGTCATCTCTACCTCACTAATTTTTTGCATTAATTTCTAGAAACAGGGCATTACTCTAAATTGGGTGAAAAACTCATCACCCTCTTTCCAAAATTTCTTGATTCTAAGTAATTATTTTATATGTGCCAAACAGTCTTCTAACCCAACAACATCAACTTCCTACTTCTCACGTATGAGAGGTTAAGGGTTCGAATTTCGTTAGAGACAAGGCTGTGTGGCACCATTCTTTTATTATCACTATGTTGCACACTCTTCCCAGGGAATTTCAGACAAAATAGTATTTGAGTTCTATGTGCAAAATTTACTCTTTCTATTAGATTGAAGGCATTGTATGACAAATTTAATTCTAAAATTGAATATTAGACTCATCTTGTTTTTGTCTCATTGTTAAATTGTGAACAAATAATATTTCTATGTACTCTCAGCCTCAATTCATCATATTTACAAGTAGAAAGAGAACTTGTAATTTAAGTTGCCAATGATTGAGGAAAACATTGTTGGTAGAGCTAGCTATCTTCTGCTCTTTATGTTTATGCAATTTATAATTATTCTGTTTGTCAGGTATTTGTGCTAAATTTAATTGAATTACTTGATGCAGGTTTTGGTTGTAGGTGGTGGTGATGGTGGAGTTCTTAGGGAAATCTCTCGCCACAATACTGTTATATAATTCCGAATGCCATAATTAAGTGATCCCATAGTTAAGCTTGAAGTTGCTCTTAAGGTAATTGAAACTCTTGTTGCAAATCACTGATCTGCCATAGAGATAGGTTACTGACATAGTTTTATTTTGATTATTTGAAGCTAAACGAACACATTTAAGTGCATTAAATTTTCAAATCAAGTTTGATATATGTTTTTGCAGATTTTGTTGAGGGAATAGTTGATATGATCGAGCGGTTGATGTTGGGAGCCAAAGATTATGTTGCTCTTCTTTTTTCTTTTTTTTTTCTTTTTTTTTTTTTGAAAACTTGAATTTTTTAGTACAGTGTATTTAAAGATGGTTAATGGATAATGTCTATTATAAATTTAATTAATTTGTTAATTTTGTTATTTTTCATTTACAAAAAATTGTTTGGTGCCTGTAATTGATTTTTTTGTTGTAGCAAACCCATATATGATTTTTTTTAATAAATAATTATTTGTGACAATAAACAATGGTCGCTAAAAGTGTTTTTTTTTTTGGCGACGGCAAAATAGCTGTCGCAAAAAGTAGTTTAGGCGGTCACAAATAATTTGCGACCATTGCTTTGCCGTCGCAAAAAGTATTTGTCACCCCCACATTTGCGTTCCCCATGTGCGGTCACATAGGCCGTCGCAAAAAGTCTTTTGCAGCTGTATTTTTATTATTTGCGACGGCATGTGACGGTCACAAAAAGTATTTTTTTTAGTAGTGACATTACACATGTCACACAAAAATAAATCAATGTACAAAATTTAAATAAGCAATTTATTTCAACCATGGTATGAAATAATAATATAGATACAAAAAAAAAAGAATCATAATCACACGCATGCATGAATTTTTAATTTACAAGATTAGACTAGCACAATATTAATTTTTGGTCCAAATAAACAATTGAAGAGATAATTTTTGATTCCCCTTAATCTGCCAAAATTTTCAGAATGTATATCTTGCAAATAAAATTGTAAATAAATTACTTATACAACTCTAAAATTCACATAAATCTACAGAATACTTAATAAACATGTTATGGTCATTTTTTCAGAAAGAATTTTCCAAAAATAAATTATAAATAATTCTTAAAAATTCCAATGATGTTTATGACACAGATCCATCACATTTTCTTAAATTAATCCCATAATTAAATTTATAAATTAATTCTATAATATAAAAATTTATTATGAAACTAGACTCCTCAAATTTAATTTTTTTCTTAGAAATTACAAGATTTGGTTTAATATAAATTTTTTAATGATTTTTCAAACACATAGTAAAATCTGCCTATAGCTCCAGATTTGGTTAAAAATCTGTATAAATTCATAAAAAACTCCATAATTGTTGAAATGTTTTTTTGGATGAACTATACATCATTCTAAACAACTTTTTAGAAAAAATCATCTTCAAATTTTGAGTATAAAATTGTCTAAAAATTTGTACAAAGTTTCTGGCAGATTCAAGGACCAAATAAAATTTTCAATCCTCTCTATAATGGTATAAACTACACATGCAAGTCCAATTTCCACAATATTATCATGATTTTAAGACTACCAATATCTCCAAATATTTAATATACCATCATAAATTTTCATACAATTATAAATGAATTCTATCTACAAGTTTAGACATTTTATTATATGTACATAATGTGAAAATTTCAACAATTAAAAAAAATGAGAGGGTTGAGAGGGTTTTCTTAGTTAGTTGTAGGATTGAAATGGAATAATGAAATGGTAGGAAAATATGCAACCTCAACTTCCTCCTCTTCTTCCACAAGAATTCCCTCTACTTTTTTTTTCTCTCTCCGATTAGTCTTTGAAAACACGAACACAGTGTGTATGAACACTGTGTGTGGTATGAATATATAGAAGCCACTTCTCTGAGCCTCTCTCTCTCTTTCTCTCTCTCTTCTTTCTATTTCTCTTTCTCTTCATTCCGTGAAGTCCAACGTTCCTCTCAATTCCAATGATGCATAATGAGGTGAGGGTTCCTACACTTACATGCATACAAACATGTGGCAAAGTTGCCACAAAAATCTGCTCTTTTCTTTTCTTTTCTTTTCTTTTTTTTTTTTTTTTGAGTTGCTTAAAATTGATGCACTAAAATTTTTAACTAAGGTATTTAACAAGAATAATTATCATGTTGAATTCTAATTAAAATAATTTATAAACAATAAATATTGAATACTCACAAAATTATTATTCTTAATAATGTCTTCGTTAGTGATTGAATTGGGTTAATTTAAAACTAACTTTTACACTATTATATATTTTAGATAGACTCTGAATAAAATTAAGTTATTTATTTATTTATTTATTTTCTTTTAAGAATATTTCAATGTGGGTTTTCATAATTTATTATGAAATTAAAAATTTTAAGAGGAGGAATGTAATTTTTATAATCACATGAGGTATTTTAAGCAAATGTTAGAGAGTGCATTTGTAATTTATGTCAAAACTTTAAGATTTAGCTACTATAATTTTAAAGTTAATTAGAATTTGAGTAAAAAATTTTTGACTCTCAAAAATTTGGGGAGGATTCTTTTGTTATTTCTCTTATCCAGTTTGGCTTTTCACTTCTATTAAAAAAAGAGAGTAAAAACTCTCATATAGATTATAGATAGAATAATGTTGGAGGGCCTGAAATTAGGGGCTCGAATTGGCTCAAAACCCAACACGACGTCATTTTGGGTTTTGATTTTTTTTTCTTCCTTTTCTTTCTTCTTCTTCTTCTTCTTCGTTGAGTTGAACAGAGGCGAGAGAGAGAACACAAAGGCGAGAGAGACGTCGTCGCAGCTCGTCGGCGTCCCAGCTCGTCGGCCATCGGCGTAGAGAGTCGTCGCAGCTCGTCGGCCGATCGTCGCATCGCAGCCCCGCCTCTACCTCTGCCTCCGCCCTGCCGCCGCCGCCTCCGCCTCCGCCTCCACCTTCACCACCGCCCAATTTTGTTGGCCCCTCCTGTCCAGTTCTTCTCCTCCTCATTCTCCTCCTCCTCCTCCTTCTTCTTCCCCCTAATTTTGAGCCAAATTCGAGCCCCTATATTCGGTCTCTGTACCATTACTGTTATAGATAATAAACACAAATTTGCAAATAAATTGTTGATCATTTTCCAACTATTGGGTTAAATCAATATACAACATTAAAAATTAGCTTGGTTGTAGGTTACACGTAACTCAATTAAATTTGGTGAGGACCTAACTAGAAACAACCTAAATTCTATTATTAATATTTCCAAATTGTATATAAAAACACAAATTATGCATATTAAATCATAATAAACATAAAAAAAAATTAGGAAAAATTACAAAACAAATTCCATGGTTTGACATTTATAACAAAATAAATCTTTAATTTTTAATTTTTTCAATTTAAACCTTAGTATTTTGATTTGATTTCAACTTAAATTATTTGTCTATTTTTGTTAAGTAAAACTGACAAAAAATGACATTTTAGCCATTAAACCGAACAAAAAAAAAAATGGTATTTTGAACATTTTATATACACTTCGAATTTAATAGATAAAATATCATTTTTTTTTATCAATTTTACTTCACAAAAATAGACGAATGGTTTAGATTAAAAATAAATCAAAAGATTATTATTTTTAAGAAAATTAAAAATTAATTTTGTTATACGGGGTCAAATTCTGTTTTTTTTTTTTTGTTTGTTTGTAATTTCTTCAAAAATCTATTGCTTAGTAGAACACGAATAAAATTTTCTCATCACATTGTACTTTCTAATTTTTTTATTTTAAAAAAAAAAATGTAATGCATTACTAGTATTTTTTTGCCATATGCTTAATCCAAGATAATTTTTATATTGATTTTACACAACCCAAACCTAACTAGAACTTGTCAAGATAAACTTGGGATTGAGCTTGACAAGCCAATTTGGGCTAGACTTGGAAATTTTCTTTATATTTTGGGTTTTGTGTGGACAGCGTGTATGTTTTTAAAATTTTTCATTATGCATTTTATTGCTTCATTAGAGCGTGTATGTTTTTATTTTGAAATACATAATATATTTACATATATATGTTTAAGTATGACATGGGTAAATCTATAAAGATTATAGCTCACCATTTAGAGTTCAATACACAACTCAAATGCTAAGGCCCAGCACTGCCGAAGCCCCATGTAGCAATAAGAACCAATGACATCAAGACACATGTCAAGAGAAGGACAAGCCACATAAGCAGACAAAGATCTGCAAAGTTATTGCCACTGCACATCGCTATTAATGAAGCCCCTTACAGCGTTTATTGCGACAAGCCCACTCCGTCGGGACGGAATGCCTTTACCCTGAACAAGGTAAGTTAGAGCATAGACTTTCGGCTAAGGTGACAGGTCGGAAGAGACAACGAAATGATTACCAGAGGATATAAGCAGACGTCGAAGACAGGAAGAAGGTTAAGCTTTTTTGTCTCTAATTCATCTCTACATTCTACTTCTCTCTCTAACTTGCTCGTCGGAGGGTTCGCTGGGGGACTTCTTGTTCCCCGTTGAACTCTTGTGCAGGTTCCTCTGTGGGCTTGGTCATCCGGACTCCGACTCGGGAAGCGTGGATCAGTCCGACCTGTTTCGTCTAGAACCCGTTGTATCATACTGACATGGGTAAGCCCATAAAGATTATGGCCCACCATTTAGGGCCCAATACACAACTCAAGTACTAAGGCCCAGCACTGCCGAAGCCCCACATAGTAATAAGAACTAATGACATCAAGACACATGTCAAGAGAAGGGCAAGCCACATAAGTAGACAAAGATCTGCAAAGTTATTGCCACTGTACATCGCCATTAATGAAGGCCCTTACAGCATTTATTGCGACAAGCCCTCTCCGTTGGGACGGAACGCCTTCACCATGAACAAGGTAAGCTAGAGCATAGACTTTCGGCCAAGGTGACAGGTCGGAAGGGACAACGAAATGATTACCAGAGGATATAAGCAGACGTCGAAGGCAGGAAGAAGGTTAAGCTTTTTTGTCTTTAATTTATCCCTACATTCTACTTCACTCTCTAACTTGCTCGTTGGAGGGTTCGCTGGGGGACTTCCCGTTCCCCATTGAACTTTTGTGCAGGTTCCTCTATGGGCTTGGTCATTCGGACTCCGGCTTGGGAAGCGTGGATTAGTTCGACCTATTCCGTTTGGAACCTGCTGTATCATCAGTTGGCGTCGTCTGTGGGAAACGTTTTTGTTCCGCGCGCTAGTTGTGCTCATTGTCACCAGAGACCCTCTTCCAATAACCCCTTCCTACCACCTGTGAAGGTGAAATGGTCACAACTAGATCCATGGCTTCTCAACCTAATGTTCCCGATCATCAAGCCGACCCTCCTAATCCAAATAACCCACCATAGTATTTCACCGAACTCACCAACAGTATTAACCGTTTGGCCGAGCAAAACCAAGCCCTGATTAATGCTCTACTTCAAAGAAACCTTCCTATGCCTCCTCCACTACCTCCAGATATTCCACCCAACCAAAAACGAGCCCCGAGCCATACTATCCTGCAACCTAACCCACCCAACTTGGAAGGCTTGCGAGCTCCCCTCCCGGATATAAACCTGTCACCCCGGGCCTCGCACCCATTAGCCCCGGTACCAACCCCTGAGGGAGAGGCCAGTAGCGTCCAGCCCCCGCTCCCCTCTGGTGGTGACAACATTCCTCTCTAGGATGCAGAACTCTAAGCCATGAACCTCCAGCTCCAAGGAGTCATGCAAAACATACAGGATAAACCATATACCACGGCCAACTCGCCGTTCGTTGCCTCCATCCGGGACAAACCTCTACCCCCTAAGTTCAAAATGTCCACCATCGACTCTTTCGACTGTACAACGGATCCAGTCGATCACTTGGAGACCTACAGAACCCTCATGATCCTCCATGCATTCCCCGATGAGATCATGTGTCGGGCTCTCCCCGTAACACTCAAGGGGTCAGCTCGACTCTAGTTTAGTCAACCACCAGCAGATTCTGTCTTTACTTTCCAGCACCTCCGTGACTCCTTCCTCGGCCATTTCATTGGAGCCCAGCGCCAACGACGCCCAGCAACCTAACTCTTCAATATCCGTCAGACCGAGGGGGAGTTGCTGTGTAGTTTCGTTACCCGCTTCAACACCGAAGCCTTACAAATAGTGGAAAACGATGACAAGGTCATCCTTACGACTTTCATGGCCGATTTACGGTCATCTGATTTCTTTTTCTCCCTCTAAAAAAATCCCTTGACCTCCATGGCAACCCTACTCTCTAAAGCCCAAAAATACATGAATGCCGAAGATTCACTAGCAGCCCAACAAGACCCAATAGCCAAAAACCCAACCTCCAGAGAGAAGAGAAAGGACTCAGAAACTAGGAATACCCAGTACACTCACCAAACACCTCAATACAATGACCGACCACCTCGAGCCGACCGGTCGGCACCAGCCCGACTGACTGGCCAGTTCGAGCGGTACACACCCCTCAATTTCCCCATGGAACAAGTCATCAATCAGATCCAGCGGGACTATCCCCTAAAATGGCTCCAACTGCACAGACTCCTTCCAATTGGAGAGATCAGTCCAAATATTGCCGCTTTCACCAGGACCACGACCATAATACCGAGGAGTGTGTTAACCTTAAAGATCAGGTCGTGGGCTTGATTCGTCAAGGACGTCTCAGTCGATTCACAGATACTCACCCTTAGCAGAGGCAACGGACTGAACCCACCAGAAACAACCGCCGGCGCACCCCTCCCCGATAACCAGCACAGCCTAACCAAGGTTGTGGTCGCCCTCCACAACAACCTCGGGCACAAGGTAACCCTGCCCCACCTGTTGGAGAAATCAGAGTTATTTCCGGCAGGCTTGCTTGTGGAGGACCATCCCGCTCGGCTCAGCGGGCAGAACTCAGAAAAATAAGGCAGGGCTCAAACAAAGAAGTTGCCACATTGGACCGACCCTCCAAATAGCCCAGGCAGTGGACTGAGCCTATCACCTTTACGGATGCCAACTGCACAGGCATCCGCTACCCCCATGACGACCCTCTCGTCATTTCTGCCCTCCTTTCCAATTACAAGGTCAGACGAGTTCTCATCGACAACGATAGTTCTTCAAACATCATCTTTCTCAACTGCTTCCGCCAGCTCAAGATTGGGAAACAAAGGCTGTCTCCTCTCCAAACCCCTTTGGTCGGTTTCACTGGTGACAGGGTGACCTCCATCGGCTCCATCGATCTTCCCATCACAATTGGCGAGTACCCGCGGCAGACCACAAAGTTGCTCGCCTTCCTTGTTGTCAACTGCCCCTCTGCCTACAACATCATCCTTGGCCGCACCGCCCTAAATGCTTTCCAGGCTGTCACATCCACTTTCCACCTTGCCATCAAGTTCCCCACCGATCTTGGGGTCGGCACAGTGAGGGGAGAGCAGACCGTGGCTAGAGAATGTTATGTCGCCTTCCTTAAAGAAGTCAAGCTCAAGGAGGCTATGATCATTGAAGGACTCGACGTCAGAGACAAGGACGAGCTAGTAAGAGGGAAACCAGTGGAGGAGCTCGTCGAGGTCCTCATCGATCCCACCAACCCGGCCAAAACCGCTAAGATTGGAAGCCAACTATCCCCCCAGGCCAAGACCGACCTCACCGCCCTCTTGATTGAACACAACGATGTGTTTGCCTAGACTCACTCCGACATGTCGGGTATTGACCCCTCCTTCATCAGCCACTGTCTCAGCATTGAGCCCCATTTCTGACCTGTTTGCCAGAAGCAGCGCATTTTTCACCCGGAGCACAATAACCTTATTGCTTCTGAAGTAGATAAGCTCCTTGAGACACAGTTTATCACAAATGTGGACTACCTCAGATGGTTGTCGAATGTGGTTTTGGTTTGTAAAAATAATGGTAAATGGAAACTCTGTGTCAACTACTCCAACCTCAACCGAGCTTGCCCCAAAGACAGCTATCTTCTCCCTCGCATAGATCTGCTAGTTAACGCCACGGCCGGTCATCAAATGCTCAGCTTCATGGATGCCTTCTCTGGATATAACCAAATCCTGACGCACCCGTCTGACCAGGAACACACCTCATTCATCACCGACCGAGGCACCTACTATTACCGTGTGATGCCATTTGGGTTGAAGAATGCCTGGGCCACTTACCAATGGTTGGTCAATGCCGTCTTCCATCATCAGATAGACCGGAATATGGAAGTATATGTCGACGACATACTGGTCAAGAGCAAGCTCTCCACTGATCATCTGGACGACCTGCGAGAGACCTTCGCCACCTTGCGAAAGTACCAAATGAAGTTCAATTCGGAGAAATGCGCCTTTGGCGTAGGATCTGGGAAGTTTTTGGGTTTCATGGTCAGTTAGCGGGGCATTGAAGCTAACCCCGAAAAAATCAAGGCCTTAATCGAAATGCAGTCACCCAGAATGGTAAAGGAGGTTCAGAGGCTTACTGGCCGAGTGGCCGCCCTCAACCGCTTCATTTCCCGAGCAACGGACAAGTGCCCCCCCTTCTTCAAGGTTCTTTGGCAAACTTTTGAATGGACGACAGAATCCGAAGAGGCCTTTCAGCAGTTGAAACAGTGCATGGCTAACCCCCCATACTTTCTCAACCAATCACGGGCGAACCTCTCTTCCTCTATCTAGCCGTGTCAAACACTGCAGTCAGCGCAACACTCATCAGGGAAGATAACTCTATCCAACGACCGGTCTACTACATCAGTAGGGCTCTTAGGGGGGCGGAACAGAACTACCCATTATTAGAAAAAATGTCCTTGGCCTTGGTCACCGCCTCCAGACGACTCCACACTTACTTCCAAGCCCATTCCATAGTGGTCTTCACTGACCAACTATTAAAGAAGATAATGCAACAACCAGAACTTTCCGGTAGTGTAACAACCCTCACTTTATCTTAGTCATGCTCACATGCATTCATATGAATTTGTCTTGTTAAGTTTGCATCTTCAGGCCTTGATTCGTTTTGTCTAAGTGTTGCTTGTATGTTTTGTTTCTTGTTTGGTGTGTGTAGCCGATGTCATCTTAAGCTTAGGTTACACCTTTGAACCTCTTACACCTAGGACCATCTTGGAACCACTTTGGTTGACCTCCACCTTCACCTTGGCATATTGGCCAAGATGTCATTATCTAGGCCGAGGTGTTCATCACCAAGGCCGAGATGTGTATTATCTAGGCCGAGATGTTATCCTTGCACCTAAGTGATCTTGTTCCTGGACTGGAATGACCTAGACCGAGGTGTGGCACATCTAGGCCGAGGTGTGGCACAGCTAACCTAAGTGTTATCCTTCCTAGCCGAGATCATTGAAACCTTCTTGCCAAAGCCTATGTCTTGATCCGAGGTCATTACTTGTCGGAGTGCCCACGTCACCTTACATGTAATACACACTTTGTCATGCTCTTGTCTTGTCATTCAGTCACCTTTTTGAGGAAACCCAATCCGGTGGTGCCACGTGTCCCAACAGAGGGTTAAGTCTGCTGGCAGTAGAGGAAACATATCATTTTGTCATATCTTTTGCATGGTAGAGAGAGAAGCTCTAGGAAGAGAGGAAGAGGAGTTCTTGAGAGAGAAGTAGATTTCCAAGCTTGATCTTCACACCTTGAACCGTTAGATCCGTGCTTTGAGGTTAGAATCTTGATGTGCTCTTGTTATTCTTTATGTTCATCTAACTACATTGCATGATCGAGCATTATTCATGAGCCATGCATTGATGTAAAGCTTGTTTTGGAAAGAGAAATGATGTTCTTGTGTTCTTGAAGAAAAACCATGTTTTGATCCGAAAGTTTGTATCAAGATCCATGTTTTTGTGTTTGTTTTCATAAGATCTTCAAGCATGGGTACCCAGGTTTATGTTTTCGAACTCGTCTCATGAAATCTCAGATTTTGAATAAAGAAGTTATGATTTTAGCATTCATGTTTTTCATGTTCTTGTCTATCATGCTCTTCATGTTCTTCAAAGGGGAACCCAGGTTTTCCCGACTTCATTTCCTCGAATGTGGTCGTTGGGACCATACCTCGGCCAAGAGGTGTGGGACCTTGGCCAAGACCTGGTTGGTACCCAGCATGTTTTCCTGAGATAAAAAAACAGTGCTTGATTCCCAGCACATGATTGCCTTGTTTTGACTTGGTTTTGGAAAGAAATGCCGAGAACATTCACACTCATGAAAAGCTTGTTTTAAGAATGCATCTCATACCCATCCTTGAGCATCTCTTCTTGTCTTCTTGAAATACATTCAATGGGATTTATTATGTGCTTGTAGGCCTTGGATCCTTGCTTGTAATCCCCACACCCGAAGAGCTATGTGAGTGGTATTTCTAATAAAGCTATGTTCTAACGTTTGACAAAAGCTTTGCTTGTTTCGTTTTGGAAAAAGTGTTTGTACAAGCATGAATGATTATCCCTAATTTTTGTATCAAGTATTATCTTGTTTTGATGACATTCTT
>NW_021024660.1:1015592-1209192 GCF_004153795.1 Camellia sinensis
GGAATGCGCGAATGGTGCATGCTTGACTCGTCTCGCCCGGAAACCCATACCATGCCATTGTTGCCTCTGTTTAGTATGCAAGAGCAGGATGAAAATTTTCACGAGTCCCAAGGATGCTTCTCTGAACACTGAGGAGCATCACCGACCAAGTGGGAACATCACCGGCCAAAGGGAATAGTCACCGACCATTGTTTTAACTATCGGCTAATTGTATTTGGTCGGTCGGCACAATAAGTAGTCGGTCGGTCAAATGTTCCTGCAGAAATCTGTTTTGACAGCAGCAGAGGGCAGACAGTGTATGGTATGGGATTTTCAAGCAAATGTGTGCGTCGTCGCACTCCCTATCATGCAATGGACTCAAGGGAGCATGGCTCTCGACCCTCGGGCCATCAATTATGCATTTTGATGCATGATGGCCTAAGAGGCCAAGCTTGCCATTCAATGTAAAATGCATGCAACAAAAGAGATGAGTGCCTTACACCCTATCATGTTTGAGATCAAGGGTATTGGCAACCGAGGAGTGAGACGTGTTTCGTCACTTTGAGTACGAACACATCTCACCCCTCATGCTTGGTTTGACACCCCAAACCAAGCAATGCAATGCATGTATACAAAAATGGCCCAAATGTGCGAAATGACTAAGGCACAAAACATGCCAAATGCAATGTAACCTATGCATGCAAATGTAATGTATTAAGCATGCGAGATGCAATGTAATACATTCTATCATGTAATGCAAACATAGTATATTGCAAGCATGCAACTAGAGGCAATAAATCAAACATACTACTATACACAAGGATGGACTTAGACTGAAATGGGAGGCCTCAGCCACACCCCAAAACAGTGGCCAAAAGAGCCAAAAATGGCACAAATTATGCATGCAAGCATGCACACACCAAGGCCTATCACCTAAGCATGGGAGGGAGAGCCCTCAAGGACACTTAAGGGTGACAAACAAAGACATCAAACACTCATGTTAAACTCTGAAAAACATACGAAGGATGATGCCGAAATATGCTAGGAAATGGATGTAAAAAAAAGGAGCATTCAAGGCCTCAAATGAGGGCATTACTCAACACCTACCCCAAGCAAATAAGGCATGAATTTTTCAATGCAAAACAGAGTTTTAGCATGCAAAAGGGACCCCTAAAACCCAATGTCATGGCAACCCAAAGCCTCAAACACATAAGCATGCACAATGCTCATTTTAAGGCTCAACAAAACAACTCTTCGAGGCATGAAAGGGATGATGAATGCAATCATGCAAGCATGGATTAGGGACTGAGACGGCATGTAAAATGACCCCTAATCATTGAAACAACCCAACTAAAGCATGTTCATAACTCACCCTCAAGGCTCACAAGCCAAAATGCAAAGAGGCTATACCAAACATGGCAAATATGATCAAAACAGCACCCCACAGACCTCAAGCATGGTAAGACATGGCAAAGAACTTCACAAAGTTAGGCCAAAATATAAGAGCATGGTAGGCTAGATGGAAGATGCACTTCTAGGCAAAATAAGGGAATACAAGGCAAGTATATTAGAAATGAAAGGGGTCATTAATCCGACCAAAAACAGAGGCATATTGTGACCTAAAAACATCCAAAAACCTCTAAAATGGTACCAAAGACAACTACTCATGCATGCTACCATTAAAAGCCAAAAAAAAAAAGAAAAAAAGAGAGAGACAAAGGGAGAGGGGTGTCCCTCCCCTATGCAAGACCTCAAAACCCCTTTCTTCACCACTAAAAATCCACTGGATTTCAGTGGTGAGAAGGCCAATACACAAGAGGTTCCAAAACTTAACAAAGAGAGTACAAAAAGGGCCAAACAAGGGGGGGGGGGAGGGGATCGACCCCAAACAACAAAATGACCTTAATGAAGTATCTCAAGCATGCAAATACAAGACTTTTTTCAGTTATGCACGAAGCTCAAATCAGTATGCAAAGCAGGTCAAAAGCTAGTGCAAGATTGGGGAATCTAAAGCAAAAGTGTTACCCTTGAAGAACACTTCAAGAACAGCAAGTCCAGCCACCTTCTTCTGATCAAAACCAGCTCAAAACCTCAAGAATAAACTCTCAACACCTCCCAAAGTCGAAGTATGGTGTAATGGTGTGTGTCTTAGTGCAAAAGTAAGAACAAATCACCCTTTTAGGCCCTCAAACACACACAAATGAGGAGAGAGAGGGAGATATAGAGAGAGAAGATGTATGTATCAGAATATATATGTTCTAGGTCTAATTTTGTTGAACCAAAACAAAGGAGAGGGTTTGTCTCCTTATATAGACCATCCAAGATGCTAAGCTTCCAAGAGAAACTAATTAAAAGGATCAAGGCTTCTTCATGAAGCCAAGGCAAAGGGGCCAAGGCTTCCTGAGGAAGCTGATGCAGGGTCCAAGCTTCTTGAGGAAGCTAAGACAAAGGTCCAAGCTTCCTCAAGAAGCTAGACCAAAAGGGTGCAAAAGGGGCTAAACAGCCACAGATGTGCACGGGGGCAGGGTTTGTGCATTCCAGCTGGCACAGCTGGCATGCACCACGCTTGAAAAAGGCAAAAAGGTGGTACCGGCCAGAAAAGGAGGCCATCAGCCAAACAGGTGGTCGACCGGCCACACAAAATGCCGACCGGCCAATGGACTATTTCACCAATGGTCGGTAGCCTCAAAACACGGACGGTGGCCTCAAGCCATGGCCGGTGGGTATCAGGGGTAGCTAGCAAGCTACTCTTTACCCTCAGGTGCAAAAACAAACAAGTCCTTAGTGTAAAACCAAGCACAGAACAAGCAAGTCGAGAGATCCTAAGGCAAGGCGCGTAGCCAAGACCTCCGGGAACTCAAAACAAATACGAACATGGATAATCACTGAGTGTTCAAGCGGTGACGTCCAAGTCTTGAGGACGGTCAAAAAATGGGGTTTCTATAGATACCAATGTCGAATATGATAAAGAACTTACATTTGTAGATGCACAATTTGTTGGTGTCTTAGCATATGCCTATGGTGCATACTACTTAGAGTACGATAAGAGACCACCACGAAATTGTTTTCTAGCGCGACGTGAATTTGTGGATAAGGTAACACAAAGTGATAAAGATTGTCATGACTTACTACAAATGAACATAGAGTGTTTTCAAAAATTTGTGTACATCCTTAAGGGTACTGGAAGGCTAAAAGATATTGTGCATTGTAGTGTTGAGGAGCAAGTTGCAATATTCTTGCACATAGTATCACACAATGTCAAGAACCGTCCTACAAAACGCTACTATAAGCGGTCTGGTGAAACCGTGTCCCGATATTTTCATATGGTCTTAGATGCAATAATAAGCATGGAAGATAATTATTTAAAGCAACCTTCAGTTCAAATGGAGACTCCTAAAGAGATACTTGACAATCCTAGAATGTGGCCATATTTTAAGGTAAAATCTTATTATATATAACATAGTTTAATACCTCTACATGTTTTCTATATAGTCTCATTTGATGTTGCTCCAAGTAGGATTGTGTGGGAGCAATCGATGGTACACACCTACGTGTGAAAGTTTCTGCTGAACATGTAGCTCGATTTTGTGGGAGAAAACAATGGCCGTCACAAAATATATTAGCAGCTTGCACATTTGATTTGAGGTTCACCTACGTCTTAGCTAGATGGGAAGGGTTAGCATATGATTCTAGAATTTTAGGTTGTGCTATTAATAGGGAACATGGAATTTTGGCGGAAGAGCCAATGTTTAGCTATACGACTCAAAGGAAGTTAGTAATTTCTGCTTGTATCAAGCACAATCATATTCGAGGAGTGATGCCATATGATCCACTTCTAAATATTGTTGATAGAGAGATTAACAATGAAATTGCTCCTATTCATGATATCTTTGACATACAATTAACTAGGGCTGAAGATGGAAGAGAAGGAAAGAGAATTCGAACGCAAATAATGAATGAAATGTGGGCTGATTTTGGTCGAAGAAATCAATAGAATTATCGAAACCTTATGTTTTGTTATTTGTAGATAAATGTAAATGGTAGTATTTCGTTGTTGAACTCTAAATATTAATAATGTAAATGCTAGTCTTTTTCAATTGTAGTATTCTTAGTTTTTTAATGATTTGATCTTATGTTATTGGTTAAGCATACTTGTGAGTTGTTATTATAGGAAATCGAGGCACATGAGTCTCAATAGCCCATAGGAGATGGGAAGAAAAGAGGAAAGAACATAGTTTGGTCTAAAGAGATAGATAAGTGTCTTATTTTAGAACTAGTGCATCAAGCTAATGAAGGGTAGAAAGTGGATAAGGGCTTTAAAGATCAAGCTTATGTTGTAGCTTGTTCATCTTTAAATTCAAGCTTTAACCTTTCTCCCAGTCGCGAGCATTGTGTTAATCGCTTAAAAACTATCAAGAAAAAACATAGATTGGTACAAGAAATGTTGAGTAAAAGTGGATTCTCTTGGAATCCAATGACAAAAATGGTTGAATGCAGTGATCAAGTATGGACTGCATATGTTGCCGTAAGCATTTTTTTTTTTTTAATAAAAAAATTATATATGTGCTGAGGAATTGACTATTGGTTATATACAGAAAAATTATGGTGGTATATGACTTATGCAGGCAAATCCAGATGCAAAACGATTACGAGGTAAGACGATTGAGATGCTTGATGAATTATCTACTGTGTGTGGCAATGATCAGGCTACTGGTGAATGGGCATGTTCTGCCAAGGATGTAAATGCTAACTATTCAAAGAAAACAAATGATAGTGAGGATGAGTATTAACATCTCTTCGATCCCATTGACAACATGGTGGCAAGCGATGTGGATGACATAGAAGGAAATGAATTTGCAACTCAACAAGGCAATACCAATAGCCAAAAACCTACACTTGGCAAGCACAACCACAGATCTTCAAAGTCAGTGACAGAGCAGTCAAAGAAGCCAAAAGGTGCAGAGCTTGTTGCTGAAACAATGGTTGTCATTGCAACTAACATGGTGAGATTGGATGATGCATATGAGAAGAGTAAGCCGTGCATAGATTATTTGGAACTTTACAAGGCCGTAATGGATGTTGTCAATAGCCGTATGACTGCTTTTGAATACTTGAACGGGGATCCTATAAAAGCTAGAGCATTTCTGATATATCCTCAAGATATACGCTACTTGTTTTTATTTCAACAACTATCACAAGGCGGTCTAGATGGTATTCAGTAATGGTTGGGAGTTGAAGTTGGATAAAGTTTCTAAATTATAGGTTCATGTCTTCGTTGATATTTTTCTTTCTTAGTAATTTGTTTGGTTCTGGTCATTGTTTTGGCTCTCACTTAACTGGTATGTGCTTTTAGAGTGAAACTTTACAGGAACGTGCGTATCAGTTGCAAGTTTGGGTATTAGATTTGGGGGCAGAAGTCAGTGTTCAGTGCAGTTCTACAACTTTTGATTACAACTGTGTGTTGTTTACATCCGAGCTGAGGTGCTGCGCGGTTTCTGATTTTTGCTTTCCTTTTTGTTTTATTTCTTTTTGCTAGGTGGTTTATCACAAATGCTTCGGATAGTTCAAACATCCTCTGAGCACTCTGGACCCATGTAAAAAGACTTTACAGATCCGAAGATCTTGTCAGGGGATAGCCTATATTTGCTTCACTTCCACCGCTTACCAAACGAAGGAGGGTTTGGCATAATTCACCAGTTCAGCAATCACCTATATCCAGTCAGGGACAGTCTTCTACATCTAGTCCAGTAAGAGATTACTCGCCAATTCCGATGGCACAATATCCTCCGGTTAGCATGGAGGACTTGATCCGTCATCTCTAACAAACCGCTGAAACCGTGCAGCAACAGTAACCACAACCGGCAGTGACTTTTGATTCCTATGCACCTCTAGTGGGTATTCCAGCACCCAGAATTACTACTAATTCCCAAGCTGAGAATCAGGGCAACCCAGTAGACCGCATCCCATCACAAGCCTCCAAGGCACCAGTGTGCCAAACAGAGGTGTTATTTGAATTTGAAATTGACTCTACTGTACTGGAAGTCAACAAGCTAGAGAAGCTTCTCAAGCAGGCACAGGGCGTGAACTCTATTCTCGACATCGAAGATGGATACACTGACTACGCAGTAACTTTGCCAAACCGGTTTAAAATGCCATACATAGATTGGTTCAATGGCTCTGGGGATTCCATGGTTCATCTGCTGTTGTTCTCTGACATCCTACGGCCGATGGGCCTCACCAGACTTCAAAAGCTGTCACTTTTTAGCTGGACCTTGTCAGGAATAGTGGCTATTTGGTATGCGAAGTTGGAGGACTCTGTGAAGTGGAGCTGGGAGGAAATGACTGAGGCCTTCATCGCAGAGTACTTATACAATTCGCAGATCAAGGTCACGACCCGTGATCTTGAGGAGACCCGTCAGGAGCCAAAGGAGGGCTTCTCAGACTTTGTAACGAGGTGGAGGGCCAAGGCTTCAATGATGACTACTAGGCTGTCAGAGAATGATCAAATTAGGATGGTGGTCCGTAATCTAGAAAGAAAATTATTGTAGAAGACAATCGTGTTACCGTTGTTCACATTCACTGAGCTCCATGAGATAGGGGTTTAGATTGAAGATGCAATGAAACAGAGGTTGATAACCGATGAGAAGGAGCAGGCCAAGAGACCTTTGACACGCAGTTCCAATGCAACCACTAGTGAGTGTTGTCACCACTACAGCCAAGATTGCCAACCCTCTCGCCAATACAACTCCACAAACCTCAAACAACCAGGCCCGATCCCTTTACCTCACTCTATAAGCCTTTATCACAAGCCCTGAGGGCGTTGATCAAAAAGGGAAACCTTGAGCTGTTGGAGCCTTACCCACTATCCGATCCCCTTCCACCTAAACACAACCTAGCCAAATACTGTGCTTTTCACCACCAGCACAGTCATGACACCGACGCTACGTCATGAGATTCAAGATCTCAACAATAACAAGGTGATAGCACCCCCCTCCCAAAAATCCAAATGTAACCACTAACCCTCTCCCGGCCCACAACCAAGTTCCCCCACTTCGGAACTTAAACCTAATACATACACTGGCCATCCCCTATGACCCCAGCGTATATATTACCCATTCCCACCTACTTAAACTGGCTGTGTTCATCCCTAAAAGCACAGACTTGTGCATGATGGACACGTCTGCACTTCAACCCGAACCTGCGGTGGTGATAGTGGTAGAAGAAGAGTGGTTAGTCTTAGAGAAGAGTACAAATCCACTGCCTGAGTGCTCTGAGGATTTGACTGAGGGAGATTATGATCCGTATTGTTGCATTGTGCCAGTTGATCAAGCCAACCCCGAAATGGTATTGCCAACAACAGTGGAGGTCAATATGGTTTGGGAGGATGGCCCAAGTTAGGGACTGGATGATCTAGCGGAGCTAGAAGAGGACGTAGACAATCTGCATTTCTATGACGAGCTAGATCAGGGAGACGTGCAGATTGACTGGTTTGATCCGAATGGGTTGACAGACAACTCTGGGTGGCTCAGTGACGAGCCTGACAAAGAGGAAAGAACTGAACCAAAACCTAAAGAAAAGGAAGCAAGAATAGCTACAGTGGCCAGAATAGCCGAGGAAAAGGGAAAACTTTTAGAGAGCACCGACATCAAGAATTTAGCTTAGGAAGTGGGCGTCGTGAGTACCATGAATACAGAACATGAAGCTGCGTTGAAACGGTTTGAACAAGAAAGGGATCAAGACAAACGGGAAGCTAAAACAACGAAACACCTTGCGGGGGATGTTCATGCTGAGAGAGTGACTAGAATAAAACCGAACAATTGTTTATCGGTTGCCAGAGGTGTATGGTAGGAAGATGATGATCTACATCTGGTCCACACTGACGAGGATTGGGATGAGTCTCTGTTAGACAATACTTGGTACTCTGAAGAGGTGGACCATATGATGAGAAGTAGGCGGTATTTCAAACCCCCACATTTAGACCAAGCCGAGGCCTCTGGGAAAGATAAGGAGGTTGAGAAGCAAAAAGAAAAATAGTTAGAAGAAGAGGCGATATTGAAGCAGTTGAAGAAAATTCAAGTCGATATTTCAATCTCGGGTCTGCTCATGGTTTCTCGGGTGCATCGACAGGCTGTATTATCAGTAATGGACAAAGCCAAACTGTCCATTGACACCACCCTTGAACAGCTTGTGGGACTAGTTTTTCCAGGTGACGCCAGACCGACCCTAACCTTTTCAGACAAAGAATTGCCGCCAGAAGGCTTAGCACACAATAAACCTTTGTACATATCGGTGGAGTGCAGAGAAAAGTGGGTGCCAGTGGTGTTGGTTGACCACCAGATCAGCAATCAACGTATGTCCATTGCGCACAGCTTATGTCATCGGCCTGAAACTAGCAGATTTTGTGCCTACAACCCAGGTGATTCGGGCGTACGACAATGCGAGCAGAGAGGTGATGGGTACAATACAAATTAGAGTTCAAGTGGGCCCAACTCAACAAGATATTGAATTCTATGTCCTTGATGTGCCAACCACTTTCAATCTATTGCTAGGAAGGTCTTGGTTGCACCAGGTGAAAGCTATCTCTTCTACCCTTCACCAAATGCTGAAATACCCTCATAAGAAAGGGGTGGCTATTGTGTTCGGGAATTCCTCCATACATCCTCCGCCAGAGGTAACTACACATGTGTTGGAAATTGTTCATGGCGAGGAAGATGTTTTCCTTTCAAGGTTCACTTTAGCTGAGGCCCAAGCGGTGCAAACCATCTTGGCAGCAGATGAGGGCTTGTATGTTAGTACCCAATCAATCTATTTCATGAATAAGCTCCAACATGTACTAGGAATGAGGTTGGGAAGAAGTGACCGGAAAGGCGTCACAATACTAGCCGATGTGCCATATAATCCACATGCCTTTGGTCTTGGCTATACGCCCACCAAAGAGGATTGGGTTAGGAAGAGAGAAGAGATGGTAGGCAGAGCCAGAGCTAAGTAGGTCGGGAAGCGCTATGAGCTTGTTCACAGACCAACTTGGGGAACCCTGAATGGTCACTTTCTTCGAGAGCGAGAAGACTTCCCATTCTACGGTTTTCCCGAGCCCTAGATGAATTCTGAGAAACGTGTTCTCGGCTTTGAAATTTTCTTTGACTTGCAGCTACAAGACAATGATACAGAGGGAAAGGCTAAACCAACTGCTGAAGCTGAAAAGAGCATGGAAAATGACTCAAACAACATCGAACTTGAAGTAGGAGTAGCACTGGTATGTCTCCTTTTAGATCTTTCGGTCGACTTAGAGAGTTTGGGGGATAACCTGACCATCTCTATAATCGGGGATCAACCGAGTATGAACCCTTCTAGCAGCATTTTGGATGCGTCTGAAGCACCATCTCTCATTTGGCAACTAGAGGAGGGCTATCTGTCCAGTAGTTTTGAGTCGAGTAATGAACTAGAATCTAATTCCACAGAGTCTGTGGAGTCAGAATCAGATTTCGGTTCTTCTAAGTCTGAGTCCGGTATTCCTGGGAGTGATAACCCAGATGCTAAGGTCTTGTCCAGGTCGTCCTTTTCTTTTGCTTTTGAGTCAGTTGTAACCGAAGAGCTGGATGAGCTGGACCTTATAAATGAGATTACCACTGCAGATTCTGAGTATTTGTTTGTGCCGCTTGTTTATTGCATTGATCAGTATTTTCAGAGTTTTAATGAAAATGAAGAGGAGGGAATTCCTCTGGTTTTGAAAATTTTGATTAATCGAGAGAATGAGAGGTTTGTAAAACCCCTTGCTGATGAAATCATTGCTTTTAATGTGGGTACCAAGAAGGAGCCGCGTCTGGTCCAGATCGGGTCCACGTTGTCTTCGGAGGAGCGTGAGCGCTTAGTCATTTTATTGAAAGATTTCAAAGATGTTTTCATGTGGTCCTATGAAGACATGCTTGGAATCGATCCTGAGATTGTACAGCATCAGATCCCTCTCGACCCCGAGGCCCGACCTGTCAAACAGAAGTTACGGAGAATACGCCCGGATTGGGCTTTAAAGATTAAGGAAGAGGTCACCAAGCAGATCGACGCAAGGTTCTTACTAGTATTTGAGTATCCAACTTGGTTGGCCAACATCGTCCCAGTGCCAAAGAAAGATGGCAGAATTCAAGTATGTGTAGACTTCAGAGATCTGAATAAGGCCAGTCCGAAAGACGACTTTTCCCTGCCGCACATCGATATTAGTGGACTTCACCGCATGCCATGCATTGCTCTCCTTCATGGATGGATTTTTCGGGTATAACCAGATTCTGATGGCTCCCGAGGATAGAGAGAAAATTGCCTTCACTATGTCGTGGGGAACCTACTGCTATCGGGTGATTCCGTTTGGGCTAAAAAATGTTGGGGCTACCTATCAAAGGCTGTAACCACAATTCTGCATGATATGATCCACAAAGAGGTCGAGGTGTACGTGGACGACATGATTGTCAATGCTAAAGAAAGAGAGGGCCACTACACCATATTGAAGATATTCTTTCAATGGATCAGAGAATACAGACTGAGGTTGAATCCGCAGAAGTGTACTTTCGGCATAACAGCAGGTAAAATGCTAGGTTTCTTGATCACACAGAGGGGCATCGAGGTAGATCCTTCCAAAATCAAGGCCATCCTAGAAATACCACCACCAAGGACTGAAAAGGAGGTGCGAGGCTTTCTGGATAAAGTACAATTCATAAGACGGTTTACTTCTAAATTAACCTTGATTTGTGAACTTGTAGCTCGGCTTTTCGTGCTCCTTTTCGGAAGAATGAATAGCCCGTACAGTTCGGACTACACTTGTGGGTTTTGAATTTGATTTCACAAGTGCAATGTGAAACGGTGGAAACACAAAAAGAGTCCAAATCTAGCAATTTCTTTTGGAAAATCGATGTTTTGAATCAAATGCCAAAAATGGACTATTTTTCCAGATATCAAAGTCGCCACCTAAATAATTATTTTGGGAAATTTAGGAAACCTGTAACTCATACCAAAGGCCATTAGTCCGTTTTTACCAAAGTGTCTTGGTTCGGGAACTTAGATATGAGAGGGGAAGGTCATCAATTGAGCACCTCACTCACTCGATCAAAGATCGGCCTCTACTAATCATGATGTGATTTTTATGTACAGTATATGTTCTTATTTTATTTTTAACATACAAGTATAAACTAATTTCACTATAAGTTTTAACGTCTGATTTCATGTTTGTTTTGAAAAAGTATTTTGAATATGTACCACTTGAAAAAATGATCTCATATATATACATTAATCAAAGTATCCCAATTTCAGTGAATAGCCTTCATCTATAAGCATTCAAACAGGTATATCAAGTAAGCAGTTAGCCTCATGGTAGTATGTTTAATATGACAACAATCACACTCATGCAATATGCTAAAGCAAAAATGCTTACCTTATGTTCGAAGGCGAGTCAAAAAAAAAGCAAATAGTTAGAAAAAAAATGTATGATCCTAATTAATGCAACATGACTAATGCAACACATACAACGTGCAAGTAATAAACTCGGTTACTAGCATGGCATGCGAGTCAATTCAAGGCATATGATAGCACATGTATTCAAGTAAAGAATTTGAATTTGACATTTGAATAATATGATGCGTCGAACTTTTATGCATGCAAAATGAATGGATGCAAGTCATGAAAATGCTAATTTGAAAATATGATGTCCCTATGCTAACCATCATAAATAGATAAATAAAAGGGAGAAAGAAATGGGGTTGGAAGACATACAACTTATTACATATTTGTCCTCGCTAACCATCATAAACAGATAAATAAAAGTGATTTCAAGTCAAACCCAAGATGTGAAACAAGGACTAGTCAAACTCAAAATAGTGATGATGACTTAGGAAAAACCCAAAGTGAGCGATAATGACTTGAAATCCAAACTTGATAATAAGCTATAATGACACTTTCCTTGGTGATTTCCAAGGGTTTAACTAGAAAGTTAGTCCCTTAAAAGTAAATACACCGGTGATAAAAAGAAATAAAAAATAAAAGATTGGCTTTAGTATAAGAAAGTTGTATGCCTTTTGTAATGAACCTCCGAAGAGATTAAACCATGATGTAAGACAAGCCTTGACACAATAGACTCAGTATAACATCCGACTGAATCCAGTATTAGTTCTTTATGTCGCTTGTAATCCAATTAACCAATTTTATTTGCCTTTTTTTTTATTACCTTTCCATTTCTTTATCTTTTCTCCTTTTTGTTCAAAAGTGATATTTATGTCCACTAAGTCCAAAACATAATAAAAAGAAATAAGCATCAACTTAACCCGAGAAAATAAATCTTATTTTCTTCGGGAGAAATTACAAAGAAAGAGTCAAACTCATTTACAAGCGATAAGGGATTTTAAGTCAAACCCAAGATGTGCAACAAGGACCAGTTAAACTCAAAAGAGTGATAATGACTTAGGAAAAACCCAAAGTGAGCAATAATGACTTGAAATCCAAACTTGATAATAAGCTATAATGACACTTTCCTTGGTGATTTCCAAGGGTTTAACTAGAAAGTTAGTCCCTTAAAAGTAAATACATCAGTGATAAAAAGAAAAAAAAATAAAATATTGGCTTTAGTATAAGAAAGATGTATGCCTTTGGTAATGAACCTCCGAAGAGATTGAACCATTAAGCATGAAAGAAGTTTTATGTCGTTGGTAATGAACCTTCGAAAAGATTAAACCATTAAGTATGGAAAATTTTCTTTCTTATACTTGAATAACAATCTCAATTTTTCACAACTTTTTAATCGAAATAAGCAAAGAATGAAGGGAGGTTGCAAAGATGATTATGTGAAGTTGATTAATTGGTAAATATAACACAAACATAATATGAAAATAAAAATTATTGAGATAAATTAAACAGCCCCTAATAGCATAATTTAAGGTAGAAAAGGTGAATAAATTCAAGCTAGTAAACAAATTTAAGGAAGGGTGGCTAACCCCCCCACTTTTATAACTTCAAATCACATATTTTAGATGCTGAAAAACAGCCCCAATCAGCCCCAAAAGAGTGGCAAAAATTAGAGAAAACAAGTGGAAAACACAAGGATAAAAGCTTGGAATAAGGTTCAAGCAAGGGTGATTAACCCCACCACCTTTGGGTAGCTATTAATCACAAGTTTCAACCCTTAAAACAATCCCAAAATAGTATGAAAACACAAGAATAAGGTGAACAAAGATTGAAATAAAACAAAGGAAGCTTTATCTCGTGTAGATATGGTGTTCTTGTTGTAAACCAAACTTGATTCCAAAGCACCCTCAAGTTTGAGTTATGATCTTCAAGTCTCAAATCAAGTTCCAAGTTCCAAGTTCAAGCTCTTGTATGGTATGTATGGATGATATGAGGGCTTCAAGGCTGATATAAGAGCTTATAGAAGGACAAAGATGAAGTAGCTTTCATATTTTTTTGGATATTACTAAGATATTTCTAAACTCTTGATATTTTTTCTTTCTCTCTAACTTTTAATCTTGTTTTCTTAAGCTTTGATATAGCAGGATGAGCCCCGTATTTATAGAACTTGAGCTGCTGCTCAAAATATCTAAAGAATTGGGCAGCTGGCAGATTACTGTACAAACTGCCTGAAAAGTCAAGAAGTCCAGCCGGACCTTAGTGTCTCCGACCAAAGGTCACTGATGTACGGCCGGAGGTCAATGTATGCCCACTGTTCCTCACTTTCAGGTTTAATACAGGTACAAAATTGACTTTCTGGGGTAGAAATACAATGGGTATGGCAGGTTGGAATTGTTTCGAGCTCGAACTCAGATTCTTTTATTGAGAATTAAAACCACGTACACAATATAATCATCATCATCGAGTGCCCGGAATAAAGCGCCTAAGTCTTACGAGCGGTCAAAACTGGGGTGTCTACAATTGCCCCTTTTTGACAGAGCTCAAAGTCATTTCTTGATGCAAGTGAATGTCAAAGCCTGAAGACAACCCATTTGATAAGATCGTAAGACTTTAGGCAAACAATCAAATGTGCAAACAATTGGTTGAACCCAAGGGTTACCTATGTATCCCATTGCAAGGAATCAAACCTGCGTACTTCAGGGGCAAGATGTAAAATGATATGTAAAGCATAACTTATGATCATGCAATGAAATGAAAAACATAACTTATGATCATGCAATGAAAATGTAATCAAGACAAGGATGTGACACTGAACGAAAACATAAATCAAAGCAAAACAACTCCAGTCGTGTCTCACATGAAAGGAGAAAACGTGAATTCAGGATCCAAATTCACCGTGTGCCAGATGAGGGATAGTGGTCTTGAGTTTGAACTTGAGATCCAATCACGTCTTTCTGTAGACACCCCATTTTTGACGGCCTTTAAGACTTGGGCGCTACTGATTGTTTACTTGGTGATGAAGATGCGCAGTGCAAAGATTCGATTTCTTCAACAAGAGGGGCTTCAAAGCCCAACTTCACACCCCTTTTTGGACCAAAGCCTTTTGACTAAAATGATTTTGAGAGCTTAAAACCCTTTCTTTCAAAATATTTTTGAAAAATGATTCTACGATGTTCCGAGGCTCGCATTTTGTTAAATTTTGCGCTTTTTGATAAACCGAGCAAGGACAAAGTGGAAATGAATGAAAGAGAGGTGAAATCTTTGAAAATCTTTCAAAATACCTTATTTAGGGGGTTTAGAGTTGAAGAAGATGGGAGAGGAGAGAAGAAAACTAGTTGAGGAGAAGTTTGGCATGAATTCGGGTAGGATCGAAACTGAGCAGTCTTCACTAAAAGAGGCATAACTTTTTCTACACTTGGAATTTTGATGTGAGGCTTCCACCATTGGAAATAAGACTTCCAGGGATTCAATTTAGGCTCAAGAATGACCTGAAAAGGTGTGATAACCCTATTCCGTATTTAGCTAATTGGTCCTTATTGTGAATGTGATTATGTGTTTAATATGATTTGGTGTGCCATTATGTGAAAATATGTGATTTTGAATTTCTATCTGTTCACCGTAGAAATATCTGTTCGATTACCTGCTTTTGAATTTAAATTGAAGGCCTTATCGACCATAAAAACCAAAATTGGTCGCGCCATTGTGATTGGCATAATTTTTAGAGCCTACGGTGAAATTTGATTGAAAATTGATTCGGATCAGATTAAATTGATGAATTAGTGCCCAATTATTTATTATTATTAAATTGGTGCTAGTGGAAACTTATGTAAAGAGGCGTTATACACTTAATTGATACACTTGAGCTCAAAAATCAGATTTTGTGCCTTGAGAGAAAGAGGGCCGGCTATAGAGAGAGAAAATGAGAGAATTGTGTAATCTTGGCTCAAGGTTTGAGAATCTGAAGATTAAACTCAAGAATTGGCTAGAGTTTGGAAGATTAAAGCTCCTAGGTGAGTAATCAACCCTTAATTCATGAGTTTAATGTTGTGATTTTGTGAATTCAAGTTGGTTGGTGATCAAGAAATGGAATCGTGTTGTAATTGATGAATGTGAAGTCAATAGATGCATACATGTAGGAAATTACTATGAATTTCCATATTTGAGAACAATGTGTATGATCCATGTTGGGTTTTTGGTTTAAGTCCATGTATTTGATCATCTCTTCACCAATTAAGTTGAGAATATTGTGTATATTTCACATACAAGTGCAAATCATGGGAGTTTGAGTCTTGCATGTTTGAATCTAGTGTGTTGGTGATGAGTTTGAGTTAATTTGAGACATGCATGTGATTAAATTGTGAAATCGAGCTTCATTGTGTTGTAATTTGGTGTTTATACTATGTTAGGATATGTATATGTGAAGTTTGAGCCAAAATCATGCATTTGGAACCTTTGAACACCAAATTGAAGCTCAAGAACATGTTCTGGATTTTCCAAAATTTTGATGTCCGCTCGAGCGTGAAATTCGTGTTCCCAGTATTTTCTGCAGACATGGTGTCCGCTCGAGCGGGGAGCCATGTAGAGAGGCCTTCCGCTCGAGCGCCAGAGTTCATGATCAAGCATAAATTTGACATAGCCAGTACTTTTGCAGGCCTCATGGGTCCGCTCGAGCGGGGAAGTCTACGCTCGAGCGGGGACCCTGTTTTCTGAAACTTTGAAAAGGCATTTTGTGTTTCGTTTTCTGTTCTCTTTCACTTCTGAGTACTCTTAGGCATACATTGAGCATTGTAAATGAGTTAGAAGAATAAGAATTAAGCCTAAAGAGGAATATGTAAATTAAGAACGGATTGAATCGGTTGTGACCCATATGTGTTATGTGATGTGTAGGGTCAAGCTCCAGGGCAAATCAATCAGCCGATCACTGTGAGTAATATCTAACAAAGATATCTGAAATGTGTATTTGTCCAATTGCTTACGTCCATGTAAGTTTTATAAGATTCGTTGATTCGATTGGTGGACAATGTTTGCTATACCAAATGAATGGGCCAGAGGCCGTTTTGACAAGAACGAATGATTGGGCCGAAGGCTGATTGGCATAAATGATTGTGCCAAAGGCCGTTTTGACACAAATGAAAGTTTGATATGCATGAATGGGTCAGAGGCCAGTTTGACATGAATGAAAATTGAATAGGCCAGAGGCCAGTTTGACATGAATGAAAATTGAATAGGCCAGAGGCCAGTTTGACATGAAAATCTGAATGGGCCAAAGGCCAATTTGACAAATGGAAGATAAATGGGCCAAATGCCAGTATGTTTGGAACCACAATCACTTGACTTAAATTGTGTATATATATATATGTTAAATAGAAATATGAATTGGGCCCAAGGCCGTTTGAAGCATGTTGTTCTACATACCGTTTGTATAACTCTTTTATTTGATATTATTCACTAGACTATCGTTCACGCTCATTCATGTGTTTGTAGATGAGCCAAGAGAAGTCCAAATCCAGCCCCAGTGATGTATGTGTGGAACAACAGAGGTTTTGAAGAGTCAGCCCTTGCGTCTCACGCACGAGACTCGTCTTCGCCTTTTGCCATTTTGTTTCATGTTGTCATGTTGGCGAAGTCTTTGAACATGTCTGTATATAATTTTCATGGGTTGACTTAGTTTTGGATGATCTTGTCTGTACAGAACTTCATGGTACTGTACTTCTGTTGTGAGTTATTAATGTACATATATATGGTTTGTTATGATGTGCCATGTAAGCACAGCTCTATGGACAAAGTTTTAAATTGCTTCCGTTTGGCCCCCGTTAACTCTGTTAAAATACGTTTGGTTTGGTTTGAGGCCGTAGGTAATCTCATGATTACTGGCCGGTTATGTCCTTAACCCACGGGGGCGAGTTCGGGTCATGACAAAAGGAGTCCATATGAAGGAGTTATGTCCGATTGAAGTCGGGCCCAAAAAATAGATTTTTCTAGCCAACCAGATGTGGAGGATGCTAGCCATAAATGGACTTTTCTGGCCATGTGCCAGCCATGAATGGCCTATGCTGGGCCCCTGCCATCCAAGGGTGACCATTGCTAGCCAATAATGATCATGTGCTGGCCATCAATGAAACAGTGCCGGCCATTGATGCAAAAAGTCAGTTTTTTGCAAATATTTATTCTCCAGTTATTACAGCTATCCCTTTTGGGATATTTTTGACCTGGAGCCTCATTCTTCTATATATGTAGAGCCTTCTCTATGGTTTTGAAGGTTAGAACAATTTAGGAAGAAGTTTGGGAGCCTCTCTCTCTCTATAATCCTCTCTCTAGATTTTTCTCTCTCTAAAAGCTTTGTGCTTAAAAGCTTAAATGCATCAAACTTTAACCTATCAACCCTTAATCAAAGTTGTTGATCTTTGGGATGAGGTTTCTTGAGGCTTTCTTGGAACTCCTTAAGGTGGTTTTAACTTGGTTTTGTGCCTCAAAGTGTGCTTGGCTTCAAGAGGTATAACTCTCTCCCTTTAAGCTTGTTTTAAACACTTGTTTTGCCATCTTTGCATACTATTTTTGGCCTAGTTTTCAACTGTTAAAAGCTCTATTTTTCAGTCGTAAAAATGGTGGTTTTAATCTTTGTGAGTTAGGGGGTTGTCCCCCCTTTTGGCTTTTTGGCTTGTGAAGCTTTTTGTGCCATCTTTCCTCACCTTTCAAACCAACTCTTTTGGACTTTTAACCACTGAAACTCGGAGGTTTTTTCATGGTAAAAACTTCGTTTTGAGATCCAAATATGGAGGGGTTAGCCTCCCCTCCTTGTGTCTCTCTTCCATACCTAGTTAGCATTGCATAGTAGCATGTTTTTGTGGCTTGTGTTAGCTTAATTCAAGCATGTTTTAGGCTCTATTTTGACATGTTTCAACTCTATTTTTGGTTGGTTGGAGCACTTGTTGCTTGCTTTTTGTACTTGTAGTGTAATTGTACTTACTAGTCTAGCATGCCTAATGAGTTAGCCTATTATTCTAGCTTATGTTAGTTTAACTCCAGCTTGTTTTAGCTACTATTTTGGCCTACTTTAACTTTGTTTTGGGTCGGTTAAGTCCTTCGAGGCTTGTTTTGCATGGCTATAGTGTAATGGTCTTCACTAGTCCATTGTTTTGAGGCTTTGAGCATGAAGTGTTTGAGTAGTTTACATGTTATAGCATCATTTCACACATGATTTCGGTGCATATAGCTCTATCACACTCTCACATATTCCACTCTTTCATTACTTTTGAGAGTTGTGCCTTATGCCTTGTTTATGAGCCAATACATGAGCATGATTTTCTTGCCTTTTGGACTTCTATCTCAACATATTTTGGCCTCTGTTTTGACTTGTTTAAGCTCTGTCCAAAGCTAGTTTGGTCATTTGTGCTTGATATTGCATGCCTCTTGTGTAGTGCTCTTCACTAGTCTTGAGTCTTGATGATTATGGCTTTTGAACATGTCTTGCATGCTTTGCTTGCATGATCTCGTGTCTTTAACATGCCATTTCAGCACTGAAATTTTGCAACCTCCCTCATTTCTTCATTTTTTTATTTGTTTGGAGGGTTGGTTAACCTTAGGTTGTGTTTAAGCATGAGATAGAGCTTGTACTCAATGGCTTTAACCCTCTTATAAGGGTTCCTCCTAGTCAAAGGCATGATCTCTCTCATGCCTTAAACCATTCTTTTGGTTGACCCCTCTCTCATTAGAGGACTTTCACATTGGACAAATCAATTAAAGAATGGATTGGTAATGTAAAATGAGTAAACAAGAATTGGACAAGTAAAACATGGCCAAGATAAGCATATTGTTTGCATTGCATTATGTTCAATCGGACGTTATATTGAACACAAGGTAGATTGGTCCATTTCATACTTGAAGTGATGAAAATGAGCCAATCCCCTTTATCTCCATTGCCTTTGATCATCCATGATAAGGTAGTGGTTCTAGAGTCTTATTTATGTGCATTTATTGAATGTGTACAAGTTGGATCTTAGGCCATCATACATTGAAAATGCTTGATTGATGGTTTTGGATCCAATAGTGCAATTCCTTTGATGTTTTGAGATGATAAGGAATGTCACAGTACAAATATACCCTTGGGAAACCCTCTATTTTTTCTCCGTTTGAGCTTTGTTGCAGAATGGTGATTCAGCACACCAGTGGCTGGCAAGGCTTCATCCTTGGCCGGTAGTGCCTCTCTTTGACCAGCAGCAAGCTCCCATGGCCGGCAGGCCACTGGTGCATTCCTCAGTAGTGAATTGGTAAGGTGAAGTAGAAATTTCTTGGAGTAACCCTGCAAACAGAGCCTCCTAAGAGCAAACCGGAGGGCTTTTCGAGGCGAGAAACCGAATACATGCATGTTTAACTTTTTTAAGCAGAGTTGAAGTAGTGTAATTTAATGCTTTACCTGTTAGTTAGCATTGGTTTTGTAATTTAATTAATTAGTTGGTTAATTGATTAAGTGTTGTAATAATTAAGTAGCTTAGTTTAGCTATTTCTTTATTGTTTTGTAATAATTAGTAAGTAGTTTACTAGTTATTCAATTTGGTTGTGTAATAATTAGTCTAATTAGTTTAATTAGATTAGTTAGTTAGCTTAGCTTAGATTATAGATTAGCTTAGCTCATTTATTCGGACCCTCCTTCGAGAGGGCGCAATGTTGTAATAAGCGTGCGTGTGTGTGTGCATGTCTTCCAACCCCACTTTTTTCTCATTTTTACTTAACTGCTTTCGATGGTTAGTTTTAGGGCATTTTTCAATTAGCATACCTTATGCTTGCATGTTTGCATCATTCATTTGTCTTGCATGCACCGAGCTCAGCGCATCATTCAAACTGCATCATATCTCAATACCTCTTTGAATACGTGTATCAAATCGTTGCATTCATATGCCATCTTAGATAGCCGAGCCTATTTAGTAGCATTATTGCATGTGTTGCATTAGGCATCTTGTATAGTTAGGATCATGCATTGTTTCTAACTAGCTTTTGTTTTGGCTTGGAGTACACTGTAAGTGTTATGCTTTAGCATACTTGCATGAGTGTGAGTGATGCCATGTTTCGCATGCTTGCCATGAGGCTATGTGATAAACTACATGAATGCTTGTGGGTGAAGGCTTGGTTGCTTGAATTGGAACAATTCGACGATTGTGAGTTTTAAGCCCACTTTGCGAAGTGGCAAAATCATGTTTTAAGCCCATCTTGCTTGATGACAAATCCTCATTTTAGCCTACTTGCGAGTGACACTTTCAAACCATTTTCGAAAACAAACATAAGTCGATTTCGTTCCAAATCTCGCGACTTAGTCTATACTTGCTTGTGTACGTCACGTAGTAAGTTAGCTAATAACTGGATAAGAACACATGAGGTTTATAAAACAACATATCATGTTTAGTAGAGGCTGATTCTTTGATTGGGCGAGCCGGGGTGCTCATTTCATGACCTTCCCCTCTCGTACCCAAGTTCCCGAGCCGAGGCAACTTTTGTGATAACGGACACGTGGCCTTTGGCACGAGTCAGGGTTTGCTAAATTTTTCAAAAACAAAATATTTAGGTGACGACTCTGTAACCTGGTAAAGTAGTCCAGTTTTGGCATTATTTGATTCAAAATCTGATTTTCCAAAATGATTTGCCGGATTGGACTCTTTAGTTTTTATCAGTCTCACATTGCACTTTGTGAGATTAAATTCAGAACCGTGACAGGAGTTCAAACTATAGGAGACCAATTCGCGCATCTCCGAAAGGGGGGCGCGCGAAGAAAGTCAAGTCTACACTTACATGAGAGGAGGAATGGTGAATTTGAGATCTGAACACGTCTTACGCAAAAGGAGGAATGGTGAACTTGAGATCCAAACGCGCCTTACGCGAGAGGAGGAATATTGAACTTTGGGAATAGTGAACTTGAGATCCAAACGCTTTGTTCGTGAGAGGAGGAATGGTAAACTTGAGATCCAAACGTGTCTTATGCGAGAGGAGGAATAGTGAACTTGAGATCCAAACGCTTCGTTCACGAGAACTTGAACTTGAACTTGAACTTGAACTAGAGATGCACAAGACAGTGCGATGCGCAAAATAACGCGATTGGATTGAGATTGAGATGCACAAGACAGTGCGATAGGATTGAAATTGCGGTGCACAAGACAGTGCGATGTGAGAAATTGGGGTGCACAAGACAAGGCGATATGAGAAATTGGGGTGCACAAGACAGTGCGATGTGAGAAATTAGGGTGAAGTCGTACCTAGCCGTAGTTCATATAAAGAGGACGAAGGTTTTAACCGAATAAACATGAAATCCTAAATGTGAAGTCCAAACGAGTCTCACGCAAATGGAAGAAGGTATAGTAGAATGATTACTTTCCTTTGATTTGATTGATTTTTTTTGTTTTGTTTTTTTTCTTTTTCTTCTTCTTTTTTTTTTTTTTTTAAAATAACAATTAATAAAACACAAACAAATGGTTTAATTTGTTGTTTTTTTCTTTTTTTTTTCCATTTCATTTCCTTTTTTTTTCTTTTTTATTTTTTTATATATATTTTTTTGGTCTTTTTCTTTCTTTTTTTCTCTCTCTCTCTCTCTCTCTCTCTCTCTCTCTCTCTTTTTTTATGACATAACAATTAATAAAAACAAAACAAAAAAGAACAAAGTAAAATAAACAAAACTTTTATCGAAGTTCGGTCGGATCTCGGCGAGGTTCGGCCGGATATATGGACCTTCGGTCGGACCTTCATGACGATAGGGGCAGATTCGGCAGAGCCACGACTTTTCCTTTTAAAAAACACAAATCAACCCTCATTTCTTCACTTCCTTCAAATCCGAAACTTCCCCTCTCTCTCTCTAAGATCCCTCTCTCTCTCTAGATTTCTCTTTTCTTGAATTTGCCCAATAATTCTCGCCATTTTTTCTTTGAAACCCGTTTCATCCTCTACATTTTGAACCGATTAGTTTTTGATTTGGTGGAGTTTGGGTTTTTCTCTTCATTTTTCTCATTTTTACCCACAATTTCCTCTTCCTCCCTTTGATTTTACACACTTTCTTCACTTTCTCTCTCATAGGGTTTTGAAATTTTGAGATTTCTACCCATTTTCCCTTCTTTTCTCACTTTTCCTCCATTTTTCTCTACTTTTCCCTATGGCTAGTGACGAGATTCCTATCCTGGACCCTACCATAGGTTTAGGAGCTGCCCTTGGTGCAGACATAGAGGCGGAGAAGGCTGCTGCTTTGCTTCCCCTTGCCAAGAGACCTTTTGATGCGGCTACCTACCAGCCTTGCACACATATCCTACCGCCAGGCAGGATCTTGAGATTCATGGGCTTCATCCCAGGGCTAGAGGAGGACACCCTACTGCGTGAGCCCACGGAGCACTTGTTTGTTGATACCTCCATGGTAAGTGACTTTCCTTTATTGTACTTTGTGCACATATTGAAACTGATAAACAGACCATTCGCCTCTACTGTATACATTGATATAATTCCCCATTCAACAAGTCATAGACAAGAGGATTATCGGTTATGGGACCATATCGGCCCCCAGCATTGGTACGAACGGCTTCCCGTGAGGGTTCGCACAGTAGTTGATGCTGCTAGTTTTGGGCCCTTTTGCTCCGGGCTCATACAGATGCGGGCTGAGTCAGTGCTATACAGAGCTTTGGTAGAGAGATGGTGGGACACCACAGACTTGTTCCACTTTTCTTCGACTAAGGAGATGACGCTGACGCCATATGACTTCTCGATGCTCATTGGCCTGCGGGTCGGAGTTGGCGGCCTGATCCCATTTGATCCAGACATGGCACAGTGGAGAGCTGCACAGCTCCAGCTTCTTGGAGCGATCCCGGATATCAGCAGTCAGGGGATGGTGTGCTACAGCTGGTTCTATGATCACTTCATTGACCGTCAGCCAGCTACGCCAGTTGAGGTTGTCCAGTATGCCCATGGCTTCCTCATTTATCTCCTTGGTACTACCTTGTTTGCGAACAAGGAAAATACCGTGGAGATATCTTTTCTTGGAGCACTGGTACACCTGTCGCAAGTGGCAAAGTATGACTGGAGTGGTGCCAGCTTGGCCACCTTGTATTGCTACATGAGCTTCGTGTCCTGTCGCAAGGCGGATTTACTCAATGGCTACTAGAGAGTTTGAGAGGTACACATCTCACTCCTTACCTTTCTATTCAACTTTGCATTCTACAGTTTGCATTTCCTGCTCATTTTTACTTTGCATTTTCATTTTCTATTTATCTACGTTATTCATGCTCATCTGTTTACGGCTCTGGGTTTACACATATTTCACCACTTTAGCTCCGGTCCTAGTGAGGCTGATTAAGTTGTCAGTACCCCGCTCCCGGTACTACAACTCGCGGTTCAAGTGCCACCGCCTCATAGACCGCACTTTCCTATACTTCTGCTGCTTCTTCGATACGATCACTGCGGACCAGGTAACACAATATCATTCTTTTCATTCCATATCACTGTTCCCATACTATACTAGCATCCTCATACAATTGACATCTGCCACTGCACTGTTTTGCTCATTATACACTGATTTTCTGACATTGCACTGATTTCTGACACTGAATGATATCTGATGCTGCACTATCACTATACTAATAACACTGCATTGACATTTGAAACTGTACTATCACTGTACTGATAACACTGCACTGACATCTGACACTGTACTGATTCACAGGCTGATTAGCATTCCTAGATAGGTATTCTTCCAGCGTCTAGAGCAACCTATGCTGCTACCTGGTATGCTTCTACCATGTGGATTCTGTTCGAGGCCCCCTTTGGTCAGGCCTATTATCTGGGGGAGAGGCTCATCCGCTAGACCAGAGGGGTTACCAATCCAGACATTCCGCATCCTCCTCCTCCAGGCATGAGGACAGTTGATGAGATACAGGACAGACCTATGATCAACATCTTGATGGAGGGAGATGACGGTGATAGATACCATATGGCCTACGACTTCACTACCTTCCTGCACATTCGGGTGATGGCACCTCTCACCCCGGGCGTGGCCTGCGCTGTTCCAGAGGTCGCGGCTATTGTGGCTGGTGCTGGTGATGCCTTTGCTAGAGGTGCCCTTGCCGTTGCTCCTATTCCTGGGTTTCCTGTGATTCCTACAGAGATCACATACATGCGCACAAACGGGGTGCTCAAGTAGATTCCGATCGATGAGGTTAAGGAGAGGGACCGCCGGATAGTGTTCGCTCCAGACATCGAGCAAGTACACATCTTGTTTTGCTTCTATTCATCCTGCTTTATTACTTCTACTTCTGGCTATTTTTTTAAACTCTCACTCTTTCTTTTGCAAGTTCCTTAAGCATTTATAGATGACCTTGCGTGGACAGTTGACCGGCTACTCCTCATGATGTGACGGAGTCAGAGCACTCTAGCCGCTCACGGGATTGAGGTAAGCTTTGCTCCTAGTTTACAGTCATTTCATTCCGGTTTTAATACATCTTATAACTATCTACACCCTCTTTCTCTTTTTTTGCTTCTTCAGCTTGGACCAGCACCGATGGCACCTACAGGACCTTTTTCGGTTAGGAGACGGAAGCGAGGCCTAATAAGGGGCAAAAGAGGAGCTGATCAAGGGAGAGGAGTTTGACATGCAATCCAGCAGTGCCAATGATGACAGCGATGCACCTCCTCTACAGCTGAGGAGGAGGAGAACTAGGACAGACTATTGATGACAATGATGACTTTCTCTCTTGGTGTTTTGCTTTTGTTTGTTTTTTGTTTCTATTTCTTTGCTTTGTAGTTTGAAACACTAACTTCAGGGAGACTCATTGTTTTTGAAAACATTTCTTTTGTTTTATGTGTAAAACATGATCGGGGTTGGACCCGCTAGTTTATATGATCGGTTTCTTTTGCTTTCTTTTGTTTTTTTTTTTGTCTTTTTTTTTATATTGTCGATGATCTCTTCTTGCGAATTTCTTGTATTGTGTTTGCATATGACGAATAGACAACAATTTTATGATAATCTTCTAGATACCTGTGCTTGATTCATGAATCGGATAACAACTTACAACCGGATAAAATATACAATACAACTCGATAACAAGAAAACATAAAAACAACTTAAAACTATTACAATAGACTTGGTATAAGTAAAACAAGACTCAAAATACATCCACAATACAAGAGGACAAAGAGCATCCTTTTCTATTAGTGCACTGTCTGGCCCACCACTGAGGTACGGCCGGACCTTGATAAGATTTTTGGTGAGTGTCTAGCTATCACCCACTACTCCATCTAAAATTCTATAAATGGTGCTCCCATACTGTTGTTTCTGGCAGAAGAGCAAGTCTTTTGCATTTTGCTGTCAAAATGGAGATGTTTCTCATTCATAAGCTCCAAGACTAGATAACCACTTTAGATGGCTCGGACAAGGTGAACTTTTGCGGTTTTGGCCTAAACGCTCTTTTTCCATTAAGCCGTACTTCACTTTGTTTTCCATTTCTCCATGCCATTGCTCGGTGTTGGAATTCAAGCACACATGTATTCTGCTTCGGTTCACAAGAGATGTGTCCGACACTCGAAGAATTTCAAGCATTGATGGAATCTCGACGCGATAAAGAAATTGTGCCTCAAACCCATTTTGGCCATGCTCAAGCTTTAGGACGGATGTGTGGGCTTACTTTGCACGAGGCTCGATCCTTGGCTCACAAAGGGGAATTAGACATTCCGGATTTGATTTGTCGATTTTCCATTACTGGTGACAAAGAAAGCCTCCTTTGGCGGGGTTATCATCAGCATGACCTCTGCTTATGCTTACTTGCACACTTTCTTATTCCCCTAGTCACGGTGGAGCTAGTATTAAATTGATTGAAGTAGCTCAATGCCTTAAGAAGGGTAAGAGTTGTATGGGCTTAGTGTTGGCTGGGACTTTGATAGGTTTAAATGCTTTTCATCGACAAGAGACTGCTCGATTTACGGGGAGTCCATTACTTCTCCAGGTATTATTTCTTATCCTTCTTATTTATGATCCTTACATCACTTGGCACTCAATCTCTGTTTTGCTCTCGAAATCCTTTTCTTCCTTTTCCCTCACTGTACATCTCTCTATTCTTTTGTTCTCTCTTATTTTCCTTCCCTCCCCAGGTATGGTTAATGGATAAGCTGAAAGTAATGGACCCCTGCCCCGAGTACTCGGCCAGAACTTACTCTCTTCGTTCACAGCTAATGGAGCTCTCCTCAGAGGGAATGTGGTATGACTGGATGCACAGCAAGTCTGCGGCTGACATTGCTTAGTGTAGCCCTTGGCTTAACTTAGCTAAGATGAGTTACAACATGTCCCGGCAACCAAGTATACAGTTGATTGGCCTTACACACTGTGCGTTTTATTTTCCATTCAGGTTCAGATACCAGTTTGGACATGATCAGACTTATCCGGATAAAGGGATAAAGTATCTAGCTTCATTTCCCATTCGTAGTTCGTACTTGCCTCGATATCTTACTGCTTAGAGGTCGAGAGAAATTCTGACTCCTGCCCTAAATTTTAGTTATGTCCTTCCTAGTGAGTACTTGGCTTGGCTCGAGGACGACGAACAGATTAGGCCGACTTCGGTTACAGAGACTTCCACGGGTACAAGAAAGAGACAGAGAATTGACACTTGACTCATCTATGCCCCTAGTTTATTGCTTTACCTTTTCTTTTCAAGTTTTTATATAAAAGCAACTTTGTTTTGGAGAATGTACTTGTGTTAAAGTCAATAAAATTAAGATGAGCATTGAAAAGTCTCATTTTGTGTTGTAAAAAGTAAAATTTTGAGAAACTTTTCAAACCCATTTTCGGAAACGGTCACCATCGGATACACACGAAATCAATCCTAAGCTGTATAACCCCAAATTGCATTGATCATTACTGCTTCATCTTGTAATTGACCTTTCTGCCCAAATGGACGCAATACGACCAACCTGACAAACGGTGGAGAATGATGGATAACCAGATGAACAGGACAGCTGAACTTCGAGATGAAGTTGCCTACGTATCCTAAAGATGAGAATCAGGCCTTATGTAGTTCGGTGCGGGTTTGCTCGAGTATTTATTCTCTCATTTTGCGCTCTAACTTTTGCCAAGGTTGCCCTTTCAGGTTTTCAGCCTTACGAGCTAAATTTTTTTTTTATTTCTAATTTTTTATGCTCTAACTTTTGCCTAGGTCGCCCTTTCGGGTTTTCAGCCTAGCGAGCCTCTCAAGGATAATATTTCTTCAACTTGTCCATGTTGATCGGTTGTGAAACCTCCAGGCCATCCAAATCCATAAGAATAATTTCTCCTCTGGACCATATTGACTTGATGATATAAGGACTAGTCCAATTGGGCCTGAACTTGCCCTTAGGGTCGTGGATAGGGGCTCGGTTGTCTTTGAGCACCATGTCTCCTTTCTTGAGATTTCTAGACTTGACTTTATTGTTAAAAGCCCTAGCAATTCTATGCTGGTAGCCTTGGATATGATACAATGCCTTCAGCCTTCTTTTGTCGAACAACATCAATTCTTCAAATCTGTTCTGTTGCCAATCCGTCTCCACTATCTGACATTCGGCCATAATTCTCAGTGACGGCACTTTAATCTCGATTAGCAGAACAACTTCCATCCCATAGACTAGAGAATAGGGGGTTGCCCCTGTAGATGTTCATATTGACGTTCTGTAGCCCCATAGTGCAACTGGCAATTTCTCCGGCCAGTCCCTATAAGTTTACGCCATCTTCTGCAGGATTCTCTTGATGTTTTTGTTTGCAGCCTCAACGGCTCCATTGGTCTGCGGCTTGTATGTTAATGACTTACAGAAAGCCATGTTATATTTCTCAAGCAGGTCTATTGCATCTTTTTTAAAATGTGAGCTGTTATCTGAGATGATCTCGTTGGGCACCCCATACCTACAAATGATGTTATTCTTGACAAACTTCACCACATGCGACGTTTTTAGCACGGAATAGCACTGGACCTTTACCCACTTAGTGAAGTAGTAGATTGCTACTAAAATGAACTCGTGCCCGTTTGACCCCTTTGGCGTGACTGCACCGATAACGTCAATTCCCCAAACTGAGAAAGGCCATGGCGAAGATAGGTTGTACAGCTTTAACGGCAGAATGTTCATGCGATTGGCATGGATCTAACATTTGTGGCATCGCCGTACAAAGCCAATACAGTCCTCTTCCATGGTTGACCAGTAGTAGCCTTGTCTAAGGATTTTTCGACTGTTTATGTAAGCTCCACACTTGCCTCCATGAATAGCTTCCATAAGGCGACTTGATTCTTCTTCTTTAACACACAGGTTATGCATTCCCAAATAACCTCTTTTGTACAACTTGCCTCCACAGATGATAAATTGGACAGCTAAACACCTTATTCCCCTTTTGTCCTTGGCATTTGCCCCTAGTGGGTATGCCTCTTTTTCTAAGAAATTCCAAATGTCGTAATACCAGGGATTTATGTCTTGAACCTTATTTATCGCAGCAATGGTCTCGTAGGCCGGCGTATACTTTTGTTCAATAATAATCAGATACATCTTTACTCTAAGCAGGATGTCCACCATGGAAGATAGAGTTTCCAGTTCATCAGTAAACCGATTATTTTCTCTTAATAGGTGCGTAAATGTTAGTTTTTCAAACCTCAGAATTAGCACATCCAGGGCCTAACGATAAACCCTCATTTTCTCTTCCTTAACTTTCCAATCCCCGTTGGCTTGAGAGACAACTAAATTCGAATCCCCAACGACGTCCAACCTTATTGCCCCTAGTTCTAGAGCAGTTTCCAAGCCAGCAATACACGCCTCGTATTTTGCTTCATTGTTGGACACTTTAAATCGGAGTTTGAAGGCTAGAGGTATATGTGAATCATCAGGTGCTATGAGAAATACACCTATCCCATAACCATATTGATTTGATGCTCCGTCAAAGTACATCGTCTATGTTTCCTCTTCTATCTGCAGGATATCTTAATCTAGGAATAGATACTCCACTACTTCATCATCTTCTTCTACTGGGTGGTCTGCCAGGTATTCTGCTACGGCCTTCCCTTTGACTGATTTGTGTGTGACATACTTGAGGTCTAACCCAGAGAGAAGAAGTAACCAACGAGCAAGCTTACTCGTAAGTACTGGTTTCTCAAAGAGATATTTGATGGGATCTAATCTTGAAACCAAAATTACAGAATAAGCTAACAGGTAGTGTCTCAGCTTCTGAGCAGCCCATACCAATGCTAGACAAGCATTCTCCAGCGGTGTGTAGCGAGTTTCATAATCCAACATCTTCTTGCTTAGATAGTAGATGGCTTTTTCCACCTTAGCTTCTGATTCTTGCGCTAGCATGCACCCCATAGTCGAATCTGTTACCAATAAATACAAAATCAGTGGTTTCCCTGGTTCTGGTGGCAACAATATAGGTGGATTCTGAAGGTACTGTTTGACTTGTTTGAAGGCGAACTAACATCGATCATCCCATTGGAACTTCTTTTCTTTCTTTAACAGACCAAACAATGGTTCACAAGCCAAAGTTAATTTTGCGATAAATCGCCTGATGAAGTGCACCTTGCCCAGAAAGTCGCGCACCTCCTTTTTAGTCCTCGGTGGTGGCATTTCTACAATGGCCTTGATTTTGGAGGGATCTACTTCAATTCCCCTTTGTGTGATCAAAAATCCCAATATTTTTCCTGCAGTTACCCCAAAGGTGCATTTGTGTGGGTTCAACCTCAGTCTGTACTCCCTGATCTGCTCAAAGAATTTTTCCAATACGATGTAGTGGCCTTCTCGCTCTTTAGACTTGACAATCATATCGTCCACATACACCTCAACCTCCTTGTGGATTATGTCATGCAAGATGGTGGTTGCAGCCCTCTGATATGTAACCCCGGTGTTTTTCAATCTAAAAGGCATAACTCTATAGTAGTAAGTACCCCACAGCGTGGTGAAAGTAGTTTTCTCTCTGTCCTCCGGTGCCATCGAAATCTGATTATACTCGAAAAACCCGTCCATGAATGAAAGCAAAGCATGACCAACTGTAAAGTCCACCAGTTCATCAATGTGGGGTAATGGAAAGTCATCTTTCGGACTAGCTCTGTTCAGATCCTGGAAGTCGACGCGAACTCTGATTCTGTCACCTTTCTTTGGAACTAGAACGATATTAGCCAACCAAGTCGGGTACTCAAATACCATCAAGAAACCCGCATCAATCTGTTTGGTGACCTCCTCTTTAATCTTCAATGCCCAATCTGGGCGAACTCTACGTAGTTTCCGTTTGACTAGTCGGGCTTCAGGGTTAAGGGGGATCTAGTGTTATACAATCTCAGGATCGATTCCAAGCATGTCTTCGTAGGACCACACGAAAACATCTTTGAATTGTTTTAATAAAGCAATTAAACACTCGCGTTCTTCTGAAAACAACGTGGATCCGATCTGGACCAAGCAAGGATCCTCTTTAGTACTCACATTAATTGCAATGATTTCACCTGTGCAAGGCTTAATGCGCCTCTCCTCTTCTTGGTTAACCAAAATTTTCAAAGCTCGAGAAATTTCTTCCTCTTCGTTTAAGTCAAAATTTTGAAAATCAAGATCACTGCAACAAACTAAAGGCACAGAGAAGTAAGCAAAATCTACGACATTTCCATTAATAAAGTATGGGTCCTCAGTTACAGTTGACTCAAAACAAAAACTAAAAGACGACTTCGACATGACTTTGGTATCCAGGTTACCACCTCTAGAGGTACCAAACTTAGAAGAACTCGAATCTGACTCCGACTCTACAGACTTAGTGGAATCAGATTCAGACTCATTATCCGATTCATAACTGCTGATGATGCCCTTTTCAAACTTCCAGACTAGGTACGGAGCCTCAGATGCATCCACAATAAGATTAGAGAAATCCGCAGTTGGTTTATCCCCGATCATTGAGATAGTAAAACTATCCCCCAAGTTGTCAGACTCAGTTCCAACAGTAGACTTTGTTAGTAGGTCAGTCAGTGTTTTTCCCAATAGCCTTTCTTCTTTAACATCTACATTTGCAGCCATGCCTCGATCTGTATTAATGTTCAGGTTCATTTGCTCATCTTACTCTTCTGGTAACTGGTGCCCGAAGAAGATCTCGAACCTGGGATACATTGTCTTTGTCTCCTGGTCAAACCAAGGCTCTGGAAATCCACAAAAGGGGAAATCTTCCCCTTGGCGGACAAAGCGTCTGTTCAACGTTCCCTGTATTGGTTTGTGGACTAACTCATACTGTTTCCCAGTTTTCTTTGCTTTAATTCTTCCTCTCAACTCATCTCCCTTCCTTTGCCAATCTTCCGCAGTAGGTTTGTATCCCAGCCTAAAAGCATGGGGGTTGTGAATCATCTCCTTGGTAATAGTACCTTCTTGCCTGCCACTCCTGCCCAGTCCTGATCCAGGCATATACCCTTGTTTGTTCATCATGTAAATGGACTGAGCACTCACATAAGTTCCGTCACCTTCTGCCATGATAGTTTGAACCACCCAGGCCTCTGTCAGTGAGAAGCCAGAAAGGAATACATCTTCTTCCCCATGCATGATTTCCAACGCTGGAGTGGCGGTTCCCTGGGGAGGATAGATCGCAATAGTAATTCCACCTTTAAAGGGGTATTTCACCAACTGATGAACTGTTAATGACACAGCCTTTATCTGATGCAGTCAAGGCCTTCCTAGCAGTAGATTGAAAGTTGTCGGTACATCCATTACATGGAATTCTACCTCATGTTCGGAGGGGCCGATTAGGATATGGCTTTTGAACATTCCCATAACATCCTGGCTCGTGTTGTCATAAGCTCGAACGGATTGGGTTGTAGGCGTGAAGTCAACCAGCCTCAACCCTATGGCCTAAGCAGTCTGTACTGGGCATACATTAATTGTTGATCCAGTATCTACTAAAACCATCAGAATCCACTTTTTTCGGCTCTCTAGAGTCACATACAAGGGTCGGTTATGGTTGGCACCCTCAGGTGGCAACTCTTTATCTATGAAAGATATTACTGGCGTAAAGTCCTCGGATGTGACTAACGACACTAGTTGATCAACGGTAGTGTCGATAGGCAGTTTGGTTCAATTCATTACCTCTAGCAGTGCTTGCCTTTGCTCCTGGGAAACCATTATCAATCCCCAGATTGATATGTCTACCTGAATCTTTTTGAGTTGTTTCAAGACCAGATTTTCTTCACGATCATTCTCTTTCAATTTTTCAACCTCTTTGTTGGAAGATTCTGGCTGATTCAAAGCCGCGGGTTTGAAGTCCAACCACTCCAGGTCATGTGATTAATCTCGTCCGCATACCACGCATTGTCGGGGGTATCAAATTTCCACTCTTTGTCTGTGTATGCATGACTCATTATCTTCTCACCACTCTTCTACAGTCAAGACTAGGCTTTTATCTACCTGGAGCATGTTCACATCATACCATCATTTTTCTACGACGGTTTTGGTTTCTGCTTTCGAGAATGGCATTTATTTACTCTCACTTTCCTGCTGGAATTGTTCCAACACTTGTTTTGTGCTAATCAAAGATGTAGCCCCAACTTTTTCCTTCTTGGCCCTGCTTGTCTGTTCTGCCTCATCTAGCTCTCCGTGACTAAACCAATCGTTCTTTGTTTCCGACTGACTTAGGTCCCACCAACTTATCTAGACACCGTTTGTATCCTCTTCGTCAAAGAAGTAGAGATTGGCTAGGTCTTCTTCCATCTGGGCTAGGTCTTCCTCCAGTTCGGCCAAGTCATTTAGGCCTCGTTCAGGCCAATCGTTCTGGTGTTTCCCTAATTGGCCTTCCATGATAGCATTGACACTGAGAACATCTGGCAATATGACCACTGGTTTTGGCTGATCAATGGCCACAATTTATAAGCAAGGGTCATACTCCTCCACAAGCGAAGCCCCCTTTTCAATGATACAGGTTTCAAATAACCTTGTCTGTAATACACTCTCCTCTTTCTCTGTTTCTACCATCACAATCTTGGGTTGGATTTGTGGGGTTATGTCCATCATGCACATATCCGTGCCTTCTAGAATAACCACTTTCGGTTTTGGTAGGTGGGACGAGGTAATATATGTGCTGGGGTTGAAGGTAGGCGGTAGTATTTGGATATGGTTAATATTTCTGGGTGGAGGAACTTGGTTATGTGCAGGAAGTGGATTGGTTGTCACATTTGGTTTAGGAGGGGCGATGGTTTTGTTGTCAATGAGATTCTAAATCTCATGACGTAGACGAAAACATGAATCTGTAAGATGGCCATGTTGTTGGTGGAAAGAACAATATTGGGTTGGGTCATGCCTAGCTGGCTGTGGGTTTGGGAGAGGTCGTGGTTCGAGAAGCTTGAGATGTCCCCTTTCTAGCAACATCTTGAGGGCGCAGGTTAGACTCATATGGAGAGGGGTAAAATTTCTACGGTTCCAAGGTTGACCATTTTGTGCGGTTTGTGAATTTGTAGCAGCAGCAAAGGGATCAGCCATCTTGGTCGACGATGTAGCAACGATACTGACATCTCCAGGCCGTGGAATAGTGTTAATACTAGTAGTACTCTGAGAAAATGGTCTTCTTGCGGGTTCACTAGTCCTGTGGAGGATGCCCTTTTTGAAGGCACTCTCAATCTGGACCCCCAACTCATGTGAGGAAGCAAATGTGGTCAATGGTGCCACTATTATCCTCTGCAACATATCTGGTTCAAGATTCTGAACCACCAGTCAGACTTATTCTCTTTCCGTAGGTCGGTCTGTCATCCAGGCTGCCTTGGCTCTCCGCCTGGCGACAAAATCAATAAATGACTCCTTGGGATTCCGAGTAATGGCCTTCAGCTCACTAACGGTTACTTCTATTTGGGTATTATATGAGTACTGGTTAACAAATGTTTTAGATAGCTCCTCCCAGTTCCGTTTTGTAGATTCCTCCAATTTGGTGTACCAGATAGCTGCTACATCAGACAGGGTCCTCCCAAACAATGAGAGCTTCTGTGCCCTAGATAAACCCATAGGCCTCAGCACATCTGAAAATAACCGAACATGCACAATTGGATCCTCACTCCTATCGAACCTGTTGATATGGGACATTTTAAACTTCTTCGGTAGTCTGACCGAAGCCTCAGTGTACCCATCTTCAATATCCAGAATGGAATTGAAGCCTTGGGATTTTTTCAATGCTTTCTCTAGCCTAGCAATTTTTATCATGGCTAGATTATTGTTGATGTCAAAAAGAAGGAGTTCCCCTTGGGGTTGTGCCAAGGGCCTATGAGCTGGAGCCTGTAGAAACACCTCTTGGGGATCTGGGACCTGGGGATTTTCCATTAGTGGAGGAGGATCGGGATTCGGCTGAGTAGTAGGGATTGGATACACTATAGATGCAGATGCCCCAGATGTGCAACGCAGATCCGCAATGACTTCATCCTGTGCGGCCATCCGTTAATTTACGGTATCCATGGTTCTCTGAACAGCTGCCATCATGGCTGCAAGTTGTTCTACGTTCTGTGCCACCTTTGTTCTAGGTGGGTGAGATATTAGTGAATTGTATGCACGAATAGGTGTTGGCGGAGCGTTTTGTACCGATGTTGATGCTTGTTTGTTCCTTCTTTGTCGAGTAACTGGTGGGAGAGAAACTAACACTGGCTGATCGTCAACAAGATCTTGAGTTTTACATAGTCTACGAGAACGAGTCCATACAACTTGGGGGATATCGGGTCTTTCTAAAGCTATGATGAAAAACTACCTAGCAAAAGCAAGAAAGAAAACATAATAAAAAATCGAACAGCACTTCAGCCCTAATTTTCAACAATCACTACACACAGCTGAACTGTGATCCCCATTGAACTTTGTTCTTAAACGAACTGCTCATTTGTACCATTGATATGAACCACCTTGTACAGTTTCACTGTAAAAGCATATACCATGTAAAAGAACCAAAACACCCCTATGAGGGGGTAGGGTTACCCTGTCCTAGATTTTGACATGATCTAGGTTGTACTATTTCAAGCAAATGGTTTCATAACATCCTGTACGGGTGGCATCCTGTCCTAATTTGGAATGGTCACTAGAGCGTACTATATGCATTAGGTCAAATAGTCACAGAGGGTACCTCAATAAGACTACCTAATATACCTCTCACACCTAACACCGAAAAGTGAAAGGAGGATCAAATGGTACAGCAGTAATCCAAATCCAAAGGTTGTGTTCCCAACATGGCAGAGCCCATGACCGGTCAACCTTTTGGCAAGCTTTGTAGGCAAGCCTCCGGCAAATTGTCCAGGAATAACAGATGGCAAACACAGGGACTTAGGCGCACCAATGCAAATACAATGCGAAAAATATATAAATGTAGATAAAAATTCACATCATAAAGTTCAAGTCAAGTTCTCTAAATCCCCAGCAGAGTCGCCAGAAATTGTAGCTCGGCTTTTCGTGCTCCATTTCGGAAGAATGAATAGCCCATACAGTTCGGACTCCACTTGTGGGTTCTAAATCTGATTTCACAAGTGCAATATAAAATGGTGAAAACACAAAAAGAGTCCAAATCTGGCAATTTCTTTTCGAAAATCGATGTTTTGAATCAAATTCCAAAAATGGATTGTTTTGTCAGATATCAGAGTCGCCATCTAAATATTTATTTTGAAAAATTTAGAAAACCCGTAACTCGTGTCAAAGGCCATTAGTCCGTTGTTATCAAAGTGTCTTGGTTTGGGAACTTAGATATGAGAGGGGATGGTCATTAATTGAGCACCCCACTCATCCAATCAAAAATCGGCCTCTACTAATCATGATGTGATTCTTATGTACAATATATGTTCTTATTTTATTTTTAATATACAAGTATAGACTAATTTCACTAGAAGTTTTAACGTTTGATTTCATGTTTGTTTTGAAAAAGTGTTTTGAATATGTACCACTTGAAAAAGTGATCTCATATATATACATTAATCAAAGTATCCCAATTTCAGTGAATAGCCTTCATCCACAAGCATTCAAACAGGTATATCAAGTAAGTAGTTAGCCTCATGGTAGTATGTTTAATATGGCAGCAATCACACTCATGCAATATGCTAAAGCAAAAATGCTTACTTTATGTCCAAAGCCGAGTAAAAAAAAACAAATAGTTAGAAAAAAATGCATGATCCTAATTAATGCAACATGACTAATGCAACATATACAACGTGCAAGTAATAAGCTCGACTACTAGCATGGCATGCGAGTCAATTCAAGGCATGTGATAGCACATGTATTCAAGTAAAGAGTTTGAATTTGACATTTGAATAATATTATGAGCCGAACTTTTATGCATGCAAAGCGAATGGATGCAAGTCATGGAAATGCTAATTTGAAAATATGATGTCCCTATGCAAACCATCATAAGCGGATAAATAAAATGGAGAAAGAATAGGGGTTGGAAGACATACAACGTATTACATATTTGTCCTCGCGAAGGAGGGTCTGAATATCCAAGTGTCCGAATAAATAATTATTACAAATCCGAATGAATAATAATGAAAATAGGCTATCTAATTTATTACAACAAATATGCAATGATTGCGCGATGCTCCTCAAGAATTATTCTGTTTGCCTTGTTGGGAACTGTTTTGTTTCACCCTATCATTGCTTTCAACCAAAAGTGTATTGTTTGCAATTTATCGAAGCCTTGCCGACCTAGAATATGACTCAGTCGAGGCCCAAATAAATCCAATCATACCTTGTTTTCTTGCGAAAATCTGTTTTTTGTGCCTGAGGTGAAACAGTGCAGACAGGGTATTCCTAGCCATGTTTGTCTCTTTTACCCAACTCTATCCTAGAAAATACTCAAGAAAGGAGCGAACTCAGTTCCCAAACCATCTATGGTTGCAAGTAGATTTGCAAGATGATTTTGGACATGATAAGACAAAGATCAATAAATGCAATGCATAACAACCACCCCTCCCTCCTATCATGAAGTGAATTCAAGAAGGGAAGTAGAGACGCTTCAAGGTTCATCAAAATATCATGAATTGATGTAAGACAAGCCTTGACACAATAGACTCTGGCATAACGTCTGGCCTTAAAGACGCTTCAAGATTCATCAAAACATCATGAATTGATGTAAGACAAGCCTTGACACAATAGACTCAGTATAACATCCGACTGAATCCAGTATTAGTTCTTTATGTCGCTTGTAATCCAATTAACCAATTTTATTTGCCTTTTTTTTTATTACCCTTCCATTTCTTTATCTTTTCTCCTTTTTGTTCAAAAGTGATATTTATGTCCACTAAGTCCAAAACATAATAAAAAGAAATAAGCATCAACTTAACCCGAGAAAATAAATCTTATTTTCTTCGGGAGAAATTACAAAGAAAGAGTCAAACTCATTTACAAGCGATAAGGGATTTTAAGTCAAACCCAAGATGTGCAACAAGGACCAGTTAAACTCAAAAGAGTGATAATGACTTAGGAAAAACCCAAAGTGAGCAATAATGACTTGAAATCCAAACTTGATAATAAGCTATAATGACACTTTCCTTGGTGATTTCCAAGGGTTTAACTAGAAAGTTAGTCCCTTAAAAGTAAATACATCAGTGATAAAAAGAAAAAAAAATAAAATATTGGCTTTAGTATAAGAAAGATGTATGCCTTTGGTAATGAACCTCCGAAGAGATTGAACCATTAAGCATGAAAGAAGTTTTATGTCGTTGGTAATGAACCTTCGAAAAGATTAAACCATTAAGTATGGAAAATTTTCTTTCTTATACTTGAATAACAATCTCAATTTTTCACAACTTTTTAATCGAAATAAGCAAAGAATGAAGGGAGGTTGCAAAGATGATTATGTGAAGTTGATTAATTGGTAAATATAACACAAACATAATATGAAAATAAAAATTATTGAGATAAATTAAACAGCCCCTAATAGCATAATTTAAGGTAGAAAAGGTGAATAAATTCAAGCTAGTAAACAAATTTAAGGGTGGCTAACCCCCCCACTTTTATAACTTCAAATCACATATTTCAGATGTTGAAAAACAGCCCCAAATCAGCCCCAAAACAGTGGCAAAAATTAGAGAAAACAAGTGGGAAACACAAGGATAAAAGCTTGGAATAAGGTTCAAGCAAGGGTGATTAACCCCACCACCTTTGGGTAGCTATTAATCACACGTTTCAGCCCTTAAAACAGTCCCAAAATAGTATGAAAACACAAGAATAAGGTGAACAAAGATTGAAATAAAACAAAGGAAGCTTTATCTCTTGTAGATAAGGTGTTCTTGTTGTAAACCAAACTTAATTCCAAAGCACCCTCAAGTTTGAGTTATGATCTTCAAGTCTCAAATCAAGTTCCAAGTTCAAGCTCTTGTATGGTATGTATGGATGATATAAGGGCTTCAAGGTTGATATAAGAGCTTATGGAAGGACAAAGATGAAGTAGCTTCGATATTTTTTTGGATATTACTAAGATATTTCTAAACTCTTGATATTTTTTCTCTCTCTAACTCTTAATCTTGTTTTCTTAACCTTTGATACAGCAGGATGAGCCCCGTATTTATAGAACTTGAGCTGCTACTCAAAATATCTGCAGAATTGGGCAGCTGGCAGATTACTGTACAAACTGCCTGAAAAGTCAAGAAGTCCGGCCGGACCTTGGTGTCTCCGGCCAGAGGTCACTGATGTATGGCCGGAGGTCAATGTATGCCCACTATTCCTCACTTTCAAGTTCAATACAGGTACAAAACTGACTTTCTGGGGTAGAAATACAATGGGTATGGCAGGTTGGAATTGTTTAGAGCTCGAACTCAAATTATTTTATTAAGAATTAAAACCACATACAAAATATAATCATCATTATCAAGTGCCCAGAATAAAGTGTCTAAGTCTTACGAGCGATCAAAACTGGGGTGTCTACAGAACCACTTTTTGGTCTCCTGAAGAAAGGAAAGAAATTTCGATGGGATGATCGATATTAATTTGCTTTAGCAGATCAAGAAGAACCTTCAGAATCCACTTATGTTGTCATTGCCAGAGCCGGGGAAGCCTTTGATTTTGTATCTGTTAGTAACAGACACAATGATGGGATGGCTGCTTGCTCTGGAATCTGAGGATAGGATGGAGAAAGCCATCTATTATTTGAGAAAGAAAATGTTGGATTATAAGACCTGCTACACTCCGTTGGAGAAAGCTTGCTTGGCCATGGTATGGGCTAAAAGGAAGTTGAGGCACTACTTGTTAGCTCACTCCGTTATTCTGGTTTCGAAATTAGATCCCATCAAATATCTCTTTGAGAAACCAGCTCTTACGGGTAGGCTAGCCCGTTGGTTACTTCTCTTTTCCGAATTTGATCTGAAGTATGTTACTCGCAAGTCGGTCAAGGGGAGAGCTGTAGCGGAATTCCTAGCAAATCACCCAATGGAAGGGGCGGTAGAATAGTTATTCCCAGATGAAGCCATTCTGCAAGTTGAGGAAGAGATTTGGACAATGTACTTTGACGGAGCGTCTAATCAATATGGTTATGGGATAGGTGCGTTACTGATAGCACCCGACAATTCTCATATACTTTTAGCCTTCAAACTCCGGTTCAAAGTTTCCAACAATGAAGCAGAGTATGAGGCATGTATCACTGGTTTGGAAGTCGCCTTGGAACTAGGGGCAAAAAGGTTGGACGTCATCGGGGACTCGAACCTAGTTGTGTCTCAAGCAAAAGGAGACTGGAAGGTCAAAGAAGAAAAGATGAAAATCTATCACCAGACCCTGGACGTTCTAATTCCTAGGTTTAAAAACCTGACTTTCACGCATCTACTCAGAGAGAACAACAGGTTCGCTAACGCCTTATCAACTCTTTCTTCTATGATAGACATCTCGTTTGGAGTCCGGATACATCCGATCATCGTTGAGCCAAGATACACGCCGGCCTACGAAATTATCGTCGCAATAGATGAAGCACAAGATCAAAACCCTTGGTACTATGATATCTGGAACTTCTTGGAAAAGAAGGTTTATCCACCAGGGGCAAATGCCAAAGATAAAAGGGAAATACGGCAAATGGCCATTCAATTTATCATTTGTGGAGGTAAACTGTACAAGAGAGGTCATCTAGGAATACACAAGTTGTGTGTTGACACAGAGGAATCAAAGCGCCTGATAGAAGCAATCCATGGAGGAGAGTGCAGAGCACACATGAATAAAGTAATGTTAACTCGGAAGATTCTCAGGCAAGGTTACTACTGGTATATTATGGAGAAGGATTGTATTGGTTTTGTTCGGCAATGACACAAATGTCAAATTCATTCTAATCGCATGAACATCCTGTTGTCGAAGCTATACAATATGACTTCACCATAGCCTTTTTCAGTCTGGGGAATTGACATCATTGGTGCAATCACACCAAAAAGGTCGAATGGGCATTGAGTACATTCTGGTGGCAATTGATTACTTCACAAAGTTGGTAGAAGCTCAGTCTTATGCAGTGTTGAAAGCAGCACATGTGGCTAAGTTCATCTGAAACAACATCATTTGCCATTATGGGGTCCCAAACGAGATCATTTCAAATAATGGTTCCCATTTCAAGAAAGAAGTGATAGACTTATTGGAGAAATACAACATGGATTTTCATAAGTCATCTACATACCGGCCGTAAACCAACAGAACTGTTGAGGCTGTTAATAAGAGCATCAAGCATATTCTGCAGAAGATGGTTAAGACTTACAGCGACTGGCCAGACAAATTGCCATTCGCACTCTGGGGCTATAGAACTTCAATCCGGACGTCTACAGGGGCAATTCTTTATTTTCTTGTCTATGGGATGGAAGTTGTTCTGCCAATCAAAATAGAAGTCCCGTCGTTGCGAGTTATGGCTAAATGTCAAATAGCAAAGGCGGACTGGCAGTAGAGTAGGTTCAAAGCACTGATACTGTTTGATGAGAGAAGACTGAAAGCATTGTACCATGTTCAAGGTTATCAATGCAGGATTGCGAGGGCTTTTAACATGAAGGTTCAGTCCCGAAATCTCAAAGAAAGGGATTTGGTGCTGAAAGACAACCGAGTTCCCATTGATGACCTTAGGGGCAAGTTCAGACCCAATTGGACTAGTCCTTAAATCATCAAAACTATCTGGTCGGGTGGAATTGTTATTCTCATGGACCTGGATGGCCTAGAATTTTCCTAACCAATCAACATGGACAAGTTGAAGAAATACTATCCCTTAGAGGCTCGCTAGGCCAAAAACCTGGAAGGGTGACCTAGGCAAAAGTTAGAGTGCAAAAAATTAGAAATAAGGAAAAACTGAGCTCACAAGGTTGAAAACCCTAAAGGGTGGCCTTGGAAAAAGTTAGAGCGCAAAAGGAAAATGTCAACACTCGAGTGAACCCGAACCGAACTACGTAAGGCCTAATTCCCATCTTCGGAATATGTAGACAACTTCATCCTGAAGTCCGACTGTAAACACCTCTAAATCAACTATCATGTCCATATGTTTGATCAGGTCATCTTTGTCTGTTCTTTACCTGAGGGTTCAGTTGTGATCTTTATTCTGAGAACTGGTTATAGTGCTGAGCAGTGTTATTCAGTCAAGGGGCAATTTTTGATCTTTGGATTAGGGGTCGTACATCTCGAGCATAGATTCCGTGCGTGTCAAGTGGTGATCCTTATCGAAAATGGTTGTGAAACGTTTTGATAAAAGTTGATTTTTGCTCAAATTTGCCTTTTACAACTTAGACCATTTTTGGACCAAAAGGGAAAACTTTCAGTGCTCACAACTTTAATTTCATTAATTTCAATACAAAGTTCTTCAACTCTCGATACAAATCAAAGTTGCTTTTATTAAATTCAAAAAACTTGAAAACTAAGATCAAAGAAATAAACTAGGGGCATAAATGAGTCAGGTGCTCCTGCGTCCCCCGTTCATGCTTGTGGAAACTTCTGATGCCAAAGTGGGCCCAGTTTGTGCCTCATCCTCAAGCCAAGCCAGGCACTCGCTAGAAATGACACAACTAAAACTAAGGGCAAGGGCCAAAAACTCTCTTATCCTCCAAGCAGTGAGGTGCCTAGCCAAGTGTGAACCTCGGATGGATAATAAAACCGGGTACTCTACCCCCTCCTCTGAGCGATTCTGATCATATCCAAACTGACGTTTGAACTGAAAAGAAAAGTAAAATACATAGTGTGTAAGGCCGATTAGCTGAATACCAGGTTGTTGAGTCATGCTGTAGTTCATTTCGATCAGATTAAGCCAAGGGCAATGCCAAACAATATCAGCAGCAGACCTGTTGCACATCCAGTGGCACCACCACCCTTCGTTTGGGAAATCCACTAGACTGTGGCAGAAAAAATAGCTTTGAGCCGAGTACTCAGGGCAAGAATCTACTACCTTCAGCTTGTCCATTAGCCACACCTGGGGAGGGATGAAAGAAAAGAGAGATATATGTTGAGAGAAAGGTGAGAAAAGGGTTTTAAGAGAAAAACAGAGCATGAATGACGAGCAATGTAAGAAACACATATTAGGAACGGTGGGAAATATTACATGCGGAAGTAGTGGACTCCCTGCAAATTTTGCAGTCTCTCGCCGATAGAAAGTGTCTAAGTCCATCAAAGTCTCGACCAGCACCAAGCCAATGCAACTCTTGCCTTCTTTCAGGCTTTGCGCCACTTCAACTAATCGAATGTTGGACCCGCCAAAACTAAGGGCAAGAAGGGAATGAGCCAGCATACATAAGTAAAGGACATGTTGCTTAAAACTTTGCCAAAGATGGTCGCCACAGTCACCAGTGTCATAAAATCGATGAATCAGACTGGGAATATCCAGCTCTCCATTGTGGACCAAAGATCGAGCCTCGTGTAGAGTGAGCCCACACATCCATTTCAAAGCTTGGATATGGTCGAAATGGGGCTGAGGTATGATTTCCTCATCGCGTCGGGATTCCATTAGCATATGAAATTCTTTGATTGTCAGGCATATCTCTTGTCCCCCGAAGCTAAAGACATGTATAATTGGGTTCCAACACCTAGCCGCGGCATGGAGGAATGCAAAATAAAGTGGAGTGTGACTCAATGGAAATAGTAGGAAAAGTGTATTTGTGCCAAAACCCCAAAAATTCATCTTTTTCGAGTCGTCTAAAGTTGCAATTCAATCCGAGAGTTTTTCGGCAAAAAATGGCTCCATTTGTGAAGAATTTGTAGATGAAATGAAGAAAACACGAAGCTCAACCTTTTGTAGAAGACAAGGTAGTCAGTGGAAGCTAGCTGTCAACAATCTGAAGGTTCTGCACATTGGTGGCCGGCAGGCCACTGCTGATGGATGGCAGGCAAGCCACTTTTGGTGGCCGGTAGCCATTCTTCTCTGGCCGACACCCTTCCTCTCGGGTCTACCATCCATCCTTGTGCTGAACAGTACTGCAAGCATGTGTTTTGTTTTGGTCTTTGTGTGTTTTATGGTTTTGTTTTGAGTCCTTTTGGTTTTTGGCAAGTTTGTTGAGTTGTTGTAGACACCCCATTTTTGACCGACCTTAAGACTCAGACGTCACCGATTGAGTGCTTGGTGATGTTGCATATCGTGCTCGTTCAGAGGTTTCGGAGTCTCGGCTGCGAGCCTTACCTCCGGACTTCCAGACTCTTTCATACTTTGCCTTGGTTTGCGAACCAGGCTCTGTTTTCTCTGTTTTCTCTTCCCGAAGGGAGGAAGATGTCTCGTAGATCATCTCTCAGTGGCCGTAGGCTACGTTTCGTGGTCGTAGGCCATTTTGCCCGTTTAGAGTCCGGTTTCCGGTTTTTCGGAGCCGTTGGCCGTGTGCCTCGGTTCGAGACCACTTAACCACCTCCATTTACTTCGGTTTTTGGCATACTTCTTATTTGCTCCCTTTTAAGGGACACTGTGGTCCGAGAGACCGACTTCGTGGTCGAACACCACTCCCGGTGCCTAACAGCCCGTTTTTGGGGCCCCGAACTGCGTGTTTCGGCCCCCGAACCTTCATTCTGCATTGGTTTTGGTTCATTTTTGGCAGGGACCTCCGTTTTATTAGTAAAAAGGCCGTAGAAGGGTGGGAGGCCAGTAATTGTTCTGTCAGCCAACTTTATCCCTTCATCGCCCTCCGTCGCCCGTTTTTCCTCACTACAGAGCCAATGTTGAACACCCTTGGACCATTTTCTTGCACCCAAAACCACATATTTGTGATGTACACACCTGGGAGGCCACCAATATTTGGTGGCCGGCCAGTAATTGTTGTTGAACCTTTTGAACCCCTTTGAAAAGGGGGTTGTTCTCTCCCCTGGTTCACTTTTTCTAGTGTTCAACCACAGGGTTGTGTTGTGCACACATCAGAGGCCCTCTTTCTCTGGTGGCCGGCCATTAATCACACTTGAACCTTTTGACCCTTGGCCGGCCGGCCATGGGAAGTAGCCGGCCGGCCACCTGCAACCTAGATAAGCAGCCGGCCATGATCCTTACATCATCTACAGTGCAGCAGTGCATTCATTTTCCTCCCAGATTCTATATCCGGGGGGCTGCATTTTGGAGGGAAACTTGGTTTGTTTTCCCTCCATTTTTTCCTCCCTTCCCCCCCCCCTTTTTTTGCCTTTATAACAGGGGCTCCAGCTCTGATTTTAGAGTTAAAAAAATTCCCCTTGAAGCTCCTTTCTTGTATCTCTCTTTCTCTATACTCCCAAGCCCAAAACCTCCAAGTTCCTACACCCTTTTCTTCACCACCACCTAGCACCATACCTCCAACCTCCATTGCAGCAGTTTGAAGTTGTTTTCCAAAGCTAAAGAGTCACCAAACTCAAGCCAAGAGTTGCCTAAAGTTTGGTCTTCAAGGGTAAGCACCATTTTCTCTATTTTTAGCTTATTTTTGCATCCTATCTAAGCCATTCTTGCTTGATGTTTTGGGCTCCGACCCTAACTGGAACTAGGCTTATTTTAAGCTATTTTTCATGTTTTTTTAAGGGTATTTACCTGTTTGAGGCCTCCTTGTTGCACTTTCTTCATTATCCCTCCTGTATGCCTATTCCTTGTGTAGTATTTTTGGGCTACGTGTAGACTGTTTTGAGGCATGTCATAAACTGTAAAGTTGCTTATTTTGAGCCCTTATTCAACATTATTGAAGGGCTTATCACTTTTTGTGGCCTCCATTTGCTACTTTCCTTTATATCTCTCTTTTGGCCATATTTTTGCATGATTTATTAGCCTCTTTTGCTTCTGTTTTTGGACTCTGGTCCGAACTTAAAATGACCTTATTTTGACCCCCTATTCAATGTTATTAAGGGTCTTTCATGGTTTGAGGCATCCTTTATACACTTTGTGTTATATCTCTCTTTCTGGCTTCATTTTGCATAGTATATTAGACTTGCATGCATACTGTTTTGGGTCCCTCCATCAACTGTAAAGTACAATATTTTTTGCCCCTCTTCAACATTGTTGAAGGGCCCCTTTGTGTTTGAGGCCAGAAACCGCCACTTGCTTCTTTGCCCCTCTTTTGGCCCATTTCTTGCATGAGAGCGTAGCCATACCTGTGCTGGTTTTTGTGGTTTTCCATAAATTGTAAAAGGTCATATTTTGGGCCCCTATTCAACATTGTTGAAGGGCCCTAATCTGTTTGGGGTCAGCATCTGTGAGTTGCTTCTTTATCTCATATTTAGGGCCATTTTTGCATGCTAGTTTTGCCCTATTTGTGTTTGCTGTTTGGCCTCGCTTAGAACTGAAAACATGCTTTTTTTGGGGCTGCCTTGAATCTGTCTTCACATGTCATGATCAAATAATGCATGCTTGATGTAGCTACAAGTCATTTCATGTGCTTAATCTTGCATTTTGGGACCATTTTCATGCATCGGGTGCCATGTGTTTATGATTCGGGGCTGTTTTGGGTCATGTTTTGCTGCTGAAATTTGCATGTTTGCATATCATATTTCATGCCTTGCCATGTCTCGATAGAGTGGCATTTTGTGCCTTAGGATTGGTCCTCGGTTTGCGTGCATGCGTGCGCGCATCTCGAGTTGTCTTATTTTTATCTGATGGCCTCTTACGTGAGTGTGGCTGAGGTCCACTTGTGTTAGTGTAAGTCCATTCATGCATTATGTATGCCATTTTATTCCATAGCGTTGTGTATGCTAGGTTGTATGTTAGCGCATTGTGTATGCCATGTTACCTCGTGCATCGTGTATGCAATTTCATAGCATTGTGCATGCTAGGTTGTATGTTAGGATTGCATTCATGCATGTCATGCATATTGCATTGTGCTTGGGATAGGGGTTAGCCCGTGCACGGGAAACGAGGTACGTTTTGTACCCCAAGTGACGGAACGTGTCTCAATTCCCAGTCACCGACACTCCGGATTATCCATGATGGAGTTAGGTTTTAGTTGAGTTTTTATGTGCATTCATTTCACATTGAATTGCACAATCCGACTCCTCGACCATCATGCATCGAGATGCGTGATTGGTGGCACGAGGATCGAGACATGCATACATATGTGAAAATACATTGTTATGCCCCTTTCCTGCTCTCTGTTGCAGCAAATCAAGAATTAGCAACCTTCCGAAGCTTGGCGCGCTTTCCAAGAATAATTGCAAAACAGAGGCTAATTGGGACATCCCAGTGGATTTCCGCGCAAGGCAGCCCAGGCATACATCATTCATCAGAGTCAAGGCAGTCCCTGGCTTGCATGCCAGCTTATAGCTTTCCTAGATTAATTTGTAAATTAATTAGGATTTTTGTATTTATTCGGGACTGTAATTATTTATTTGGGACTGTATATTTATTCGGACCCTTTGTACGAGGGCATAATTGTAATAAGTGTGGGTGAGTGTGATGTATGTCTTCCAACCCCACGTCTTTCTTCCTTTTTATTTACCTGCTTATGATGGTTAGATTAGGGCATGTTTCAATTAGCATACAGTATGACAGCATGTTTGCATTCATTCATCTGTTTTGCATGCACCGGGCTTGGTGCATCATACTAACTGCATTGTATTTTCAATTCCAAGTTGAATACATGTTAGCTGTTGCATCTCATATGCCATGTTTAGAATAGCCGAGCCTGCTATAGTTGCATTTTGCATGTGTTGCATTAGGCATTTCTGTATAATTAGGATCATGCATGGATTTCTAATTAGCTTCTTTTTTGGCTTGGAGTACTCGGTAAGTTTTATGCTTTAGCATCCTTGCATGTGTGTGAGTGACTGCCATGATAGCATGCTTACCATGAGGCTAATTGCTTATGTGATATAACTGCCTGAATGCTTGTGGGTGAAGGTTGGGTTATTTGAATTGGAACAATTTATCAATTGTGTGTTTTAAGCCCACTAGATAGTGACAAAATCATGTTTTCTAAGCCCACCCGAGGGTGGCAAATCCACGTCTTAGCCTACTTGCAAGTAGCACCATCAAACCATTTTCAAACAAACAAACATGAAATGTTTTGTTCCAATTCAGGCGATCCAGTCTATACTTGTATGCTGTACGCATCACTTAGTAAATCTAGGCTAATAACCGGAATAAGAACACACAATGTTTTCAAAACTTGATATCATGGTTAGTAGAGGCCGATCTTTGATCGGGCGAGCGGGGGTGCTCACGAAGTGACCTTCCCCAATCGTACCCAAGTTCCCGAGCCGAGGTAACTTTGGTGATGACGGACACGTGGCCTTAGGCAACGAGTCAGGGTTTCCTAAATTTCCCCAAAATAAAATATTTAGGTGGCGACTCTGTATCTGGCAAAGCAGTCCATGTTTGGCACTTCTTTCAAAATCTGTTTTCTCAAAACGATTTGCCGGATTTGGACTCTTTGGTTCAAATTTAGAACCGTGACATTTGAGAGTCCTGAGCTGTAGTGACCCCAAATGAACAGAACGGGAGCTCACCCTCCCGGGGCGTTCGGGGGACGTCTACAGTTGTATTTGAGTTGTTTTGTTTATCAAGTTGTATATTGTATTTTGTGCTTTGGTTGTTGGTTGGTTCATTACCTGATTAAGCATCTTGTTTTAATCAAACATTCTTGGCCATTTCAATTCCCTGTCCATTTCATACATGTATGGTGCTCATGATGCAAAAATGACAACACTTTTTCATAAAAACTGCGCTGGTTTTGATTCCGATCATGGTTTTCTTTTCTTTTTTTTTTACAAAAGTGGAGTACAAAGTTTTAAAGCAAAACAAAACTTTATAAGGTTATACATGTGCTAATGCTACTAGCAAAAAGAAACTAAGTAAAAATACAAATGATCAGTGCAAGTCATCTCAGGCTCGAAAGGCCCTCTTTGTCCTCTTCCTAGGCGGAGACTCAAAGCTGTCACCATCAGCGCCGCTGTTTGACTCAGATGCCGAGCCGAAATCGGAATCATCGTCGCTCTCTGCTCCAGAGCCTGACCAAGTATCACCTCCACTCTCAGATCTCGAGCCATTGTTATCTCCACTCTCGGAGTACTCAGACTATAGACTTACTGCCTCCTCGGAGCCATTGGTCTCAGCATCGTCATCACTTAACACTAGCTCTGAAGGGATCCTCTGGCCTCGACCACGACGTCCCTCTGCATACTGGGGCCCGTCTCTCTCTCCCCTCTGCTGCTAGAGGAGGTGGTGATGATGCAGGTGCAGTCGCCACTACCAGTGCTCTCGGTATGGCTAGAACCTGAAAAGATACAGTATTGGCATATCAGATAGAATGTATAGTTGCAGATGTAGTATGATGAAAGTGGTGGAATGTAATGAGCCAAATACAGTACAAATACAGTGCAGTGTGTCAGTGCAGCATATCAGTGTGATGTGACAAGGGGAAAAATACATGCTGTGATATGAGAATCCATGCTTCAGTGACAATGATAGGCATAACAGTGTGGAAAATACTGAAATACGGGTAGAAAATAAGGGATGAAAACCTGAATGCCATGAAGACTGAGCAGTGCCTCCCTCCTCAGTATCATGCTCTCGAATGAAGCTTCTAGCTCGAGCAGTCCCTTAATATACCCTGGGGGTGCCTGTAAATGTATTGGGAATGATCAGTATCTGAAAAGAACAAATATTAGAAGGAAAATGGAAAACTGAAGAAAATATGGTACATACCGGAGGTGTGTCGCGAGCTTGGACGTATCTGTGCTCGGCCACTACCGGCTCGATCAAAATCTGGTAAGACGTCCCAGCCGGCCTCCAGCATGTCAACATGGTAGGGATCTCGGGCCAATCGATAACCTATCTAGCAGGAGGGGCCCCTCTAGTCCTGGCCCTCGTCACTCGGGTTTTACTTGCCATGGGGGTAGCTGCGGCTTTGTCTGCACAAGCACCCGACAAGGGAGGTATGAGATATGTCTGGATGAATGTCGAATAATTTCCCTCCCTACAGAAGTAGTCGGTATCCAAGCCCTCCGTGAACTGGATCATCTCCTGGAAAGAGAGGTTCTTCGTACCCCTCATAAATACTGGAGGCGTTATGGGAACTACCGGCTCAAGTAAACCCATAGTCTGGCGCATGAACCGCTTGCCCAGGAACCATGCTCGACAAACCGGGCCCTCTAGCAAAAGTCAAAAATGGGACGCCCCTCAGGCTCTGGCATACTGGTCTCTAACTCCAGTTGGCATCGACGCCCAAGACTGTTAAGCGATCTACAAACAGGGAATATACAAATTATTAGTTGTCTTCCATTGTTGACAAAACAAAAATAACTGTGAGTTTGGGTTACCTCTCTCGCAATCATTGTGTCGAAGTACCGGCGGAAGAATGAGAAAGTTTCCCAAGTCCTCCTCAGGCATCTGTCATCGTACCGATGAGAGTATGGCACAACAAGGGGAATCTCCACCTCCGGCTCCGGACCAAGGGTCAGGAAATATGCATATACACAAAGCTGCAAGGAAAAGGCAACAGTAAGTAAAGAGCGTATAGATACAGAGAATGCAGAATGCATAAAGCAGAATATGTAGTACAGTGTATAGAAAGTACAGATGTAGAGAATGCAGAATGCAGAAAGCAGAATGTGTAGTACAGTGTATAGAAAGTATAGATACAGAGGATGCATAATAAACGATGCAAAAAGTACAATGTATAGAAAGTACATATGTAAAAAATGCAGTATACGGTGTATAGAAAGTGTAAACAGAAAGTACAGAAATAGAATATGGAAAATGTAAAGCAGAAATGTAAAGCATACCTCCTAAGCTCTCCAATAGCCTCCAACCTTGTCTCCCCTCCTACAGGATGTCGAGCTTATATAGCCATACAATGTGGCAAGGCCAGCTCCTCCACAATCATAGAGTCAGACCTGAGGTAAGTCCACCAGAGCGCTCAGTAGATATAATCCTACGGTGTTCCACCTGTTTGCAAACAAGGTGGTACTGAAGAGGAACATCAAAAAACCTAGGGCGTACTGCTTAGTCTCCTCTGGGGTCTCTGGCTCTCTCCCGCAGAAGTGCTCGGCAAACCAGCTGTAGCGGACCATGGCTGGTCTAAAGAGGTGGGCATGCTCCTAACAGGTGAAGCTAGGCGGTCTCCCACTTGCTCATGTCTTTATCATAGGGGATCGATCACCCCCTACTCCTACGCCTGTGAGCGTGGAGAATTCGTAGAGAGTCATCGTCATCTCCCCGGCGGTGGAGAAGTGGAAGGAGTTGGTGGTATCCCACCACCATTCCACTAATGCACTAAGAAGTGGTCGGCTCGCAATATGGCGTAAGAGCCCATTGCAGAACAAGCCAAAGTCGGCATCATCAATGATATAGCATACACCGGCAGGGAGCTCCATATACCAGTCCCTCACGGACGTGGCTCCATAGCCCTTGATGGAACGAGAGTCCTCATATGATCAGAATAGTGATATGAGAACAGACAGATGAAAGGAAGTGTAAGAAATATAGTGCAAGAGTATGATTAAGGCAAGAAATGCAGCAAGAGGCAAGAAATGTAGTGTAACCGTGCGGTTGAAACAATGAATACAGTTAAAGCAAGAAATGCAATGTAAAACGAAGAAAACATGAGAATACAATGTATACCTCTGTGGTGCCGTGGGACAAATGGGAGTCTGGCTCCCGTAGCAAGAGGTCCTCTGGTACGCGTCACGCGAACTCTCTGAAGTACCTGATACCCCCGGGTGGCAGTATATGTATTCGAGGATGGTATGTCGCCAGATCGAAGGGCATACTCCCAGTGGTAATATCTCGGGCTCAGGCTCGACCTCCATCTCTGCCGGAGGTGATAACTAGGGTGAGATCTCGAAGGGAGCTTCGTCATGAGCAATATCATCCGCCATCTGGAAAGAAGATGAGAAAGTGGTCAAAAAATGGAAAAAAAAAAGAGGAAAAATGGCAAACTTTGAAAAAGTCAACCCTAGGAGAGAGAAAATGGAAGAAAGAGGCAAAGCCCTGGAAAGGCACAAAACTCAAGAGAAACTCGAGGAGAACAAGCCTCAAGTGGTGAAACTCCAAGAAAAAGCATCGAAATCAAATTTCAATCGGTTCAAAACTGAGTAAATGAAGAGGGTTTAGCGAATAAACTTTGCGTGGGGCATTGGAAAATGTGTAGAAAGCTTGGATCTAGAGAGAAGAAGTACCTAGAGAGAGAGAGAGGGGGGGAAGAATTTCAGATATGGGGTTGTGTGGAAATGAAGTGCCAAGCTCTATACTTAAAGTCCCAAAGCAAAAGGACAAAATTGCCCCGAATCTGCCATGGGTGGCCGGTAGGCCACATTGGTGGCCGACAGGTGGCCCGCGGCCTCCTCTTGTGGCCGGCAAGTGGCCGGCGGCTTCCTTTGGAGTCCTGATGCCGTTTTGTGTGCTTGGCTTCCAAGAAGTGTAGGGATGGTCCACTATTGGGTCCAGATTGTCTATATGGAAGCTCGAAACTGTGTTTTCAGTGCACGATGTTTGTCACTTGTCAACATAAACTAGGTGTATCCTTTAGACATATTGGAACTCTTCCGAAACGTAAATCAGAAGCTGCTACTGAATTTGTTTTTGTCAAAATTATGCTTTTGCTTCTTGCATAGAATATGCATTTCATTTTCTTGCGTGGAATATACATTTCACATATGTTGTTACATAAGGTATGCATTTCATATATGTTGCATGCGCGTCTTGCATCCGTTATGAATCACGCATAGAATATGCTTTCGTTCTTGTTGCGTACAGAACACGCTTTCAATTAACATTGTATCACGGTTGTTTGTCTTGCATAGAACATGCATTCTTACTGTATCGCACTTGTTAAGTTTCTTTCTTATACATGCACGATATTGTATATACGGTTCATTCGAAGAAATGCACGATATTGTATGTACAGTTCATTTAGAGGAGTTCTAGTTGAAGTCTTTGTGCATCTATCGCACACATTCACTTTCTTTGTGCATCTATTGCACACATTCACTTGCTTTGTGCATCTATCGCACATGTTCACTTGCTTTGTGTATTTGTGCATCTATCGCACACATTCACTTGCTTTGTACATCTATCGCACACGTTCACTTGCTTTGTACATCTATCGCACTTGTTCATTTCATGCATCTATCACACACCCCTCTCTTTTACCTCGGGACATATGAAGTACACGCCCAAGTGGTTGTTTGTTAGAACGCATGAAATGCGGCCCTGGGCGGGTTTTACCTCGGGATGTACGAAGTACGCGCCCGAGTGGTTGTTTCTCAGGACGCGTGAAACACGGCCCTAGGCTGGTTTTACCTCGGGACGTACGAAGTACGCGCCCGAGTGGTTGTTTCTCAGAACGCGTGAAATGCGACCCTGGGCGGGTTTCATCTCGGGACGCGTGAAACGCGGACTCAAACGATTTTCTTTGATTCTCAAGATGCGTGAAACGCAACCTTGAGCGGTTTTCAGTTTCTCGGAATGTGTGAAACACGACCCCGAGTAGGTTTTTCAGTTTCTCAAGATGTATGAAACGCAACCCTAAGCGGTTTTTTTTTCCTCTTCTTTTGTTTGGCATGGTTAGAATGTGTTTTAGTTCTTCTTGCGTAGACCTTATGTTGGTTTTAAGCTTGAAGTTACTCATTCATGTGTTGTTATCTTGCATATCGCATCTCTTATTACTTATTACATCATCTCGCATGATCATGAGTTTTCAACATGGTCGGCTTTACGAAGTGTGTAAATCCAATCTTCAAACTGCTTTGCATGCATATCATTTGCATCTTGCCCCAGAACTATGCTGGTTTGATTCCTTGCAAAGGGATACGTAGGCAGCCTATGGGCGTAGCCATTTATTTTCTGTCTTATTTGTTTGTCCAAGTCTTCGACCTTGTCAAAATGGGTCGTCTTCAGGCTTTGACATTCACTCATGTCATTTCATGACTTCTGAGTTCTGTCAAAAGGGGCAACTGTAGACACCCCATTTTTGACCCTCCTCAAGATTTGGACGTCATCGCTTGTGCACTCGATGATTATGACTATGTGTGCTTGTTTTGGTGCCCGAAGTCCTTGGCGGAATGCCTTGTATTTGAGCCTTCACACCCTGTTCATTCTATGCCTTGTTTTGAACCAAAACCTTTAAGCCTGCAACCCCTGGTGACCTGCCGACCACCAATGTCTTTTTTCAGATATTTTGTTGACAGCTGTTCCAGCTATTGGCATAATTGGCTTCATCTCCCTACACATGTATAGAGGGTTTTATCTCAACCAAATGCATGTTTTTCTATATATAGGGGGTCTCCTCCCCCATTTTTGAAGGTTAAAAAATTTGGAACAAAATTATCTCTCTCTCTCTCTCTACGTTTTTCTCTCTCTCTCTCTCTCTTACAAATTTGTGCACATTAGCCTACATACCTCACACTTTTGCCGACACCTCCTTAACCAAATTTGGTCATCTTTGAGCTAAGGTTCCTTGAAGCCTTCTTGGAGCTATTGAAGGTGGTTTTGGCTTGAATTGTTGCCTAAAGTTGATCTTTGCTTTAAAAGGTATAATACTTGTCTTTTAAACTTGTTTTGCATACTTGCTTTTATATCTTTTCCCATTGTTTTTTGGGCTATTTTGAGCTATAAAAAACTCTACTTTTGTGGGCTGAAATTGGTGGTTTAGGCCATTTAAGGTTAGGGAGTGGTTCACCCTTCTTTATTCCTTGGTTGTAAAGCTTTTCCACCTTTGTTTCCCACTTTCAAACCATCTTTTTTTGGGATTTTGAACACTGAATTTCAGATTATTTTCAGTGGTAAAAATCATGTTTTAAAGTCCAAATTTGGAAGGGTTAGCCTCCCCTCTTTGTGTCTTGTTTGCTAGCCTAGATAGCTCTATGTGTTAGCTTATTTTTCTAGCTTGTTGTAGCTTAATTCCAACATATTTTAGGCTCTATTTTGGACTGTTTTAATTTTATTTTGAGTTGGTTGTTGCATTTGAGTCTTGTTTTGTATGCTTCTAGTGTAATAGTCATCATAAGCTTGATGTTTTAGGCTTTAGACATCACTTATTTGAGTTGATAGCACCTATGTTGGGCTTTTCATACTTCATTTCAACATTAATCATCTTTGCAATCTCCTTTCTTGACTTTTTATTTTGCTTTGAAAGTGATTTCAAGTCACTTGTTTGCCTAAGCATGAAATTGAGGTTTCATACTTAATGGTTTAATCCCCAAGGGGGTTTATTACCAACGGTAAGATGCTTCTTTCATACCCAAAGCAACTTGTGTTTTTGAGCCCTCTTTCCATTAGAGGACTTCAACTCACCATTAGACTTAATTGGATTAAGGAATGGTTGGTGAACTAAAATGAGTAAATGAAATTGGAAACTAAAGTTGTGCAAGATAAGAATTTGATTTTTTTTTGGTGTGTCAAATTGGATGGTAATTGAACACAAGGAAAATTGGGGCATTTCATACTCAAAGTGATGAAATGTGCCAAGTTTCCTAGGTCTTCATTGCCCTTGATCATGCATGATAGGGTGATAGTTTTGGTCTTGTTTGTGCATTTATTGAACTTGTACACATTGGTTCCTTAGCCATCATGCAATGAAATTGCTTGATTGATGGTTTGAGAACCAAGTGTATCACTCCTTTGAGATGTTTTGATGATAAGAAGGGATACACAGTACAAACAATCTGTGAGAATACCCTCTCTTTGCCCTGTTTGCTGTCTGTTGCAGCATGGAATTGTGCATCACCAGTGGCCGACCGGCCACTGTTACTGGCCGATAGGCCATCAGTGTTGGACAGCAACCCCTCAATGGTGGCCGGCCGGCCATCACTTCTGGCCTGTCGGCCACCAGTGATTTTTGAGCAATGTGCTTGTGAAGCATGACAGAGTTGATCTGGAGAAGGAAAAAGTGTAAGTATTGTGTAACAGAGGCATACAGCAGCAAAACAGTGGATGTTCTTCAGGCGGAAACCGAGCATGCACGGGCCTCCTTCGCTTCCCGGACTAGTTAATTAGTTTAAATTAGTCATTTATTTGTTGTACTTAATTAGTTGTTGCTAATTAGTAAAGTGTTGTACTTAGTTAATTAATCCGTGTTGTAATTAATTAGTTGTAGCTAATTAGTTTGTTTTTGAGCTTATTTAATTAGTTTTGATTAATTAAATTAGTTTGTGTTGTAATATTTAATTAGCTTAACCTAGTTAAATTCTTAATTAATTAGCTTAGAATAGTTAGTTAATTTATTTACTCAAGTTTTGTAATAATTAGTTAAGTAGTTTATGCTTAGCTAGTTTATTCATTCGGACTATCCTTCGTGAGAACGTAATGTAATAATGTGTATGTCTTCCAACCTTACGTCTTTCTCCCTTTTATTTATCCGCTTTTGATGGTTAGATTAGGAGCATCACGTTTCGTTTAGTATACTTCATGTTTGCATCCATTCATCTTGTATTGCATGCACCGAGGCTCGATTCATAATTCTAACTTCATTGTTAGTTCAATACTTCTTTGAATACGTGCGTAGACCGCATTCTATTTAAATTGATCCATATGCCATATTAGTAGCCAAGCCCATTAGTTGCATATTGTATGTGTTGCATTAGTCATCTTGTATTATTAGGAACATGCATTTTTCTAACTAGTTTCTTTTCATGGCTTAGAGTACTAGGTAAGTTTTTAGTACTTTAGCATACTTGCATGAGTGTAAGAGATTGCCACGATTAGCATGCTTGCCACGAGGCTAAGTGCTTGATTGCCATAACTGCTTGAATGCCTGTGGATGAAGGCTTGTTGCTTGAATTGGAATGATTCAATGAATGTACGTTTAAGCTCACTTTGTTGAGTGGCAAATTCACGAACTTTAAGCCCACTTTGTTAAGTGGCAAAATCAAACTCTTTTCGAAACTTGAAATTGAATTGTTCTAAGTCGGGCAAACTAGTCTATACTTGCTTATGTGCATCACATAGTAAATGCTAGCCTAATAAACCGGAACAAGAGCATATAATGTTGATAAAAATCATATCATGATTAGTAGAGGCCGATCTTTGATTGGGCGAGCGGGGGTGCTCAATTCATGACCTTCCCCTCTTGTACCTAAGTTCCCGAGCCGAGGCAACTTTGGTGATGACGGACATGTGGCCTTTGGCACGAGTCATGGGTTTCCTAAATTTTTCCAAAATAAAATATTTAGATGGCAACTCTATATCTGGCAAAACAGTCCAATTTTGGCATTTTTGATTCAAAAATCAAATTTTCAAACGATTTTTCGGATTTGGACTCTTTGGTGTTTATCAACTTCACATTGCACTTATGAGATTAGATTTAGAACCGCGAGAGTTCGAATTATAAGGCTTTCTTTCAAGCTTCCGAAAGGGGACGCGAAAAAACCGAGCTACACTACAGTGAAATTTTGTAAAATTACGATTCATAATGATTTAATTAAGTTTAATTGACCTAAGTATATATGTATATAGCTTCTTGAGTTCATCATTTTGAGAGCTTTGTTAGAAAGTGAGTTAGAGAGAGGAAAATGAGAAGCTAGGGATTTGGAGAAGATTCTAGGAGCAAACCCTAGATTTGTGCTAAGGTATGGAAATCTACTTAGAATTCTTGTACAACTTATCTTTTGCTTGAAATCAAGAGGGATTTGAAGATTCAACATTTATATGAGTTAGGGTTTGGAAATGTGTAATTGTTTGAACTAAATTCAAGAAGTGGAACCTTAATCTCTTCACATTCGTTTGATTTGAGTTCAATCTTGTGAATAATTCATGAAATAAGCTCTAGATTATTGATTTATTAAAAGATCATCTATGTTTATATGTTTTGGGGCTTGATTATATAATATATGAATGTATGAAAAAGATGAGACCTTGATTTTGTCATTGAAGCAAGATTGATGTGTTTGAGTTGTAATTACACATGAATCATGTTAGTATATCATGTTTTTGAGTTGTTTTTGCATGAATTTGGGATTGAAAATGAGTTAAAAGCTTAAGGTTGAATCAATTTTTGGACTGTCCAGAAAAGCCTAGAACCGCACATGTGGAGCTCACAACCGCACATGTAAAAAGCAGAACAAATCTAAGTATCACTACTGCTTTAATTGCACATGTTGAAAACAAGAGAAAAACCTGTCTTTTTCTGTTAACTTCTCCGACCCTCTGAATCTATTTATGAACATGTTTTGACCCTCCGTAATGCCTAAAGATGAATGGAAAACGAATGAATCGTAAAATGAAGAAGTAAAGGTAAAGGCTAAGAATTGAATGAATTGTTTACCGAATTTGTATATGTGTTATTGTCATGACCCAAACCCGTCCCCTATAGATTAAGGTCATAACCATCTAGTAATCATGAGATTACCTACGGCCTCAAACGAGATTAAGGATATCTTGAAAGAAATAAAGGGGCCAAAACAGAAGCAGATTTAAAATTTTTGTCCAATGAGCTGTGCTTACCTGGCATGTCAAAAACATTTCCATGTATGTAATAACTCACACCATAAACCAAAATAAACGTTTTGTACATCCAAGATCATACATCATATGGCCAACTAAACAGAAAGTTTATACACATAGGCCATTCAATAGAACTACCAAGGTAGCAAAAGAGGTAAAACAAAAGAACGAAAACATAGTCTCATGCGTAAGACGTTTGGGTTGACTTCACAAAAACTTAGAATTCTCTCACATCCTTCACTGAGGTTGGGGTTGGACATCTCTTTACTCACCTACATACATATAAATAAGAGTGAGCGAAAGTCCACTGAATAATACCAAAGTAAAAAGGTTAGATGAATGAGATTCACATTAAGTCATATTAAGTACATCGAACCCGTGAATTTTATATACAAACGGCCTCAAGCCCATTTTATGATTTTGTTATACGTGTCAAATGGCCTCGAGCCCATTTTAAATCTTTATCAAACATATCAGACGGCCTCAGGCCCATTGCATAATTTTGTCAAATTCATCAAATGGCCTCCTGCCCATTATTTCCCATACTCATATTTATGCGCATTTCATATTCATGATCATAATCACCATTTTGTTCAAACGGATGTTGGCCTATCAAAACATTTTAATGTATCAAACGGCCTCAGGCTCAATTCTCACATATTAAGCGTATCAAATGACCTCAAGCCCAATTCATATCAAACATGTCGAACGGCCTCAGGCCCAATTCATATCAAATAGCCTTGGGCCCAAATCATGATCTTCGCAAAACCTTATACAAACATTAGGCATATCGAATACTCATCCACAATTCAAATCAGTAATCCATGAAACTTGTACAAAAGTAGCATTTGAAAAATAACATACTTGAAGGTATCTTCACTAAGATATTACTCACAGTGTTCCGTCGATAGATTTGCCCTCGTGCTTGACCCTACACATCTCATAACACATTGGGTCACAAGTAATTCAATTCATTTCTAACTTGTTCATTTCTCTTAGGCCTCTTTCTTATTCTCTTAATTCATTTACAATGTCCAATGCATGTCTAAGAATGCTTAGAAATTAAAGAGAACGGAAAACAGAACGTGAAATAACTTTTCAAAATTTCTGAAATAGGGCTCTACACTCAAGCGGACAGGTCGAATTCTGGAATTTCCAGCATACATTTTGAGCTTTAAAACACAACTCCACATGGTGTAACTTGCATGATATAACCTATATGTCAAACATACAACCTTTAACATAGTATAATGTCAATTTCACAAGATTTGAAGCTCAAATTCCCATGAATTCATCATATAAGTTCAATTATACCAAATTTATTTCCATAACTTCAAAACTCATGCAACAAATCTTATATCTTCTTGGATCTAACATGCATGTGAAGTATAGCTTATATTTTCATCTCAAATGGTACAATTGATGCTTAAACTCATGAGACTCAACAAAATTAGGCATGTATGTATGATTTGGTGCCATAATCTCCATGTTCCAAGAATCATCTTCCAAATGCAAACATGAATCTTTAGAATTGAGTTTCACATCATGGTAACTCTTACATGCATGCATCTAATGACTCTCAAATCAACATAAACTACATGTTTCATGCTCAAATATGCAAATTCATGGCAATCTCTTACATGCATATGTTTATTGACTTCAAATTCATCATATTCATCTTAAATCTTGTCTTTAGCTTCATATTATCTTTGAAGTCACTCAATTATGAATTTAAACTCATGAATTTGAGTTCAATTACTCACCTAGCAACTCAAATCTTCTAGTTCTTGAGTTAATCTTCCCAATCTTTAAGCTTCTTGCTTAATTCTCCAATTTGCCTCCACTCTCTCACTAAATTATCTCTCTCTCTCTCTCTCTAGAGTGTATTTTCAGCCATGTTATAGAATATGAGCTCAAAAAGAATGAGCAGAAGTGTAAATAGGACCATATATATGCTTGTCTAATCAAATTTGATTAAGGTTAAGTAATCATGCTTAATTTAATCAACTCAATCTAATTATTTTGATCCAAATCAATTTTTAATTAAATCTCACCGTATGCTCTACAAATCATGCTAATCGCAAAAATACGGTCAATTTCAACTTCTGTCACCTTTATGGCCTTCAATTTGATCTCATAGCAGAAAATCAAACAGATTTTCCTACGATGAATAGATAGAAATTCAAAACCACATATAATCATATAATTGGCACTCAAAATCTTATCAAGCACATAATCACAATTATAATTAAGATTAATTCACATAACACATAACAGGGTTGGTATAGTTATGTTGTGTAGGTCACCTACCAGAAGGACCGATACACGATTAATATCACTGTGAGTAATAGTATTATAAAGATATGTTCGTAATTGATTATTTTGATCCAGGTATGGTAACTTATTCTGATATTGTGTTTTGATCGAAATGAATGAGTTTTATGAATGTTATATGACATGTGCAATATGGACCTAAGGTTGTTCCGTTTATGCTATGATGTGCTTGGGCCCGAGGCCATTGTGATATATGATTGGGCCCGAGATCGTTGTGATATATGATTAGGCTCGATATCGTTACGTTATATGTTGGGCCTGAGGCTGTTTTGTAATATGTTGGACCTAAGGCCGTTCTGTAATATGTTGGGCCTGAGGCTGTTCCGTAACATGTTGGGTCTGAGGCCATTCTGTAATATGTTAGACCCGAGGCCATTCTGTAAATGTGACTGTGGATAGTGTTATGAAGAATGAAAAAAAAGAAGAAGGAAAAGTATAGTGTTCACATAATACGCTTTCTTTTAATTCAAGATTATTCATTTGATTCTCTTTACTTTACTATTATTCATTAAGTGTCGCTCATCCCCCTATATTGTATATGTGTAGGTGAACAGCATGGAGGTCAACCTTAGAGTCAGCCTCAGGAAATTGCTTATAAGGACCTGCCGCGTCGAAACTCCAAAATGAAGCTGTTGTCTTTTGACTTTATGCCTATGTTAAGACTTTGTACGATGTTCATTATGCTGGTCTTGTGAATGTGTAACTTGATGTCTTCACTCCTATGTGTATAAGTATTTTATCTTGACCATTGCACCACTCAATGGATGTTATTTCTTAAATTTGCTTCCACTTAAGGCCTCATTATTAAAAACATTTGTTTTCTATATGAGGCCGTAGATAATCGTGTGATTACTGGCCGGTTATGAACTAAACTTTTAGGAACAGGTTTGGGTTATGACAGAGCAAGTCCAATTTCAACAATTAAAATCAACAAATCACTATTAAAACTAAGCTAAAAAATGATTAAGAAATATAATTCATAAATTTCAATTTCAATGATATAACACTAGAAAAATACAAATAAGAAGTAATATCACAATAGTTAATAACTTTTTTCAACATAATGGTACGTAATATTTAATATTCATAATATAATTATACTAGTTATATAACCATAATAATTTGTAACTAAAACTTTTTTTGTGGTGCATCCCTTCATAACAGAATTATAATGATTTCTATTAACACTACAAAAACTCAACTATTCTACAAAATATAGTATATACGAAATAAGAAGTTTGGAAGGGCCAAGTGCAATTAAGTGACACATGAATCATATAAACCACGTACAAATCTTAACAATCTTGGCAACTTGGTAGGGGCAAGTATCCCTCTCTCTGGGGTCCTGCGTCTATATATATATATATATGAGAGGGTAATTTTTGGGAAAATTGGGCCGAACTTCGAGTTTGGTTTTGAGGCCCAAAACGCAGTGGACTAGGTAAAAAGGCCGTACAGAATACTCCGGCCCAGAAGGGCAAAGTTACTCCGGCCTTGGGAAGACAAAGCTACTTCGGCCCAAGGAGGCAAAATTACTCCGGCTCAAGAAGAGATCGTTACTTCAGCCCAAGGAAGAGTAAAATTACTCCGGTCTGGAGGCAATTCACAGTTACGCCGGTCTCAGAGTTAGTCCAGTCGCAGTATGTTCTAAGAAGGCCGGTGTCGGAATTAGTCCGGTCGTGACTTACATTGGTTAGGTCGGTCCGAACTTGTTACTTGGAAGTTTGATCTAAGCGCATCAAGGTCGAAACAGGGCAGCCGAAGTAAAGAGTTGGAGGAGAAGACCGAGCTAAGGATAGTTCGGCCTTCTGTGGCTCGGGATAGCCAAGTTTACTTCGGTCAAAAGGAAGTTCGGCCGTAAAGAAAACCATCCCACTTGGTTTAAGCAGTGGGGGAGGGTGTAAAAGGATAAGCATTATCCTTAAGAGATTGAATCCTAGGAGGACTCTGCATGGAGAAATACAAGTCCTACCAGGATTGTGCCACGGGAAACCTATAAAAGCCCACAAGCATCACCTTGGAGGAGGTAATTGAACATAATCTTTCTGAGAACTTAGAGCTTTGTCTATTTGTCAAGTTTTCTGACTTAGGCATCGGAGAGGTTTCCGGCACACACCCGCCGGCTAGCTCACGTTTGTGTTTTCAGGTGACAAAGCGACGTCGTACGGAGAAGCGTGGACTTGGTCAACAGGATTATACGAGGAGAATTATTTCCTCCCCGTACAATATATATATATGATGTTTTGTTTTTAGCAAGTAATATTATGTATGGAAAATGATAGAGACATCAAAAGATTTATCAATTTTTTTACTAAATGTTTTACTATCATTACTCATTGGGAAATTTTACTATATACACCCTTTGAAAGAGATGTACCATATGCATCCCTAATTATGTTATTTTTTTCTTTAATTATGATCAATTTTTTTCTTTAATTACAATAATATTTTAATTATGATTCATAATATCTTTGGTTATATCTCAAGTCGTATTTGATTATAACTTCTTCTTTTTTAATTATAACTAAAAAATATAGAATTATGCTATTTTCCCTTAGTTTTTCCTTAGTCATTATGTATAGGTAATGGTATGATAATTTATCCACAAGAAATTTTATTTAGATACCATCATTTGTCTCTCTACACACTATTTACTTAGTTTACACCACACACAAATTGAATATGTTAATTTTGTCTCAATAAAACGAGAAATTCTATTTCCACCACCCTAATAAACTCAGGGCAAATCATTTCTCAATACACATCTCTATTAATTTAATTATTAAGTAATTATCTCAATCCACATCCTTAAAATTACAAATAAATCCTTCACTTATATGTACACACACTTTACCCTCAAAATACACACACTTTAATTTATCCCAATTTACAATTCTACTTCCACCCACTTTCGTGAAGACCAAAGTGACCCCAATTTACATTTTTACTTCAAACAGGAGGGAAGAAAAAGAAGTTCAAACAGAAAATCAAAAAAAAAAAATTGCACTTTTCTCACCTCCATTGAAAATTTCAAAAGCTCCATTGAATATCTACTAAACACTGTCGATATATTAATTAATACACTAATTAACAGGCCTAGCATTCCGATTTTATAAATGCTAAAAACTGTTTCCATTTCCTGCCTCAAAGCTTCAAGCCAACAGCACCGACCCCAACAACCATTCTCTCTCTCTCTCTCTCTCTCTCTCTCTCTCTCTCTAAATATCTGTCTCCGCCTTTACAGAGCCGAAATAAGTAAAATAATTCGGCCAATAACAAACGAAAATAATAAAAAAATTCGGCATTTATGGACCGAAAATATTAATTTTGTTCGGAACTCTAAGACCGAAATAAATTAAAAAATCGTAATCCTAATAACGAACTATTCATATTATTTCGGTATTTGATAACCGAATTAATTTAACAAATTCGGCACTACGTTTCCGACTAAAAAATGTAAAAAAAAAAAAATACTCCACAATTTTACCTTTTCAATACTGATTTTGCTGTCACTATTGCTTGAGTTTGAACTGTCATAGGTTTGTAACTCTTCCATAGCAAAGTTAAATAAAAATTGTTGAACTAATAATTAAACGATGTTAATAATTGAGTAAAAACTTAAAGATTAAAATAATAGAGGAGATGTTTTGTTTGCAAATAACAGAGAAGAGTACAGAGTGTGAAAGAAACAAAGTGATTACAAAAGAAAAATTAGGGTTTAATTTTTTTGTTTCAAAAAGTGTATATTGAGAAATTTATATTTCTAAAAGATATGTATAAAGAATTTGTATATATAAGATTAGGAGTGTTGATCAATAACTATTATAGTAATTTTTAATTAGGATATAATTGTCATTAATCTAATTTTTCATCAAGTGTGTTGACTGAGTTTATTAGGGTGTTGGAAATAGAATTTCCCCAATAACACACCAATAATTTATATATAATACCATATTACCCTTATCTCTTTCATCTCTTTCAACAAACCCTAACTTTTTCCTATCGTCCGCTGTCGCCCGCCACTTTACTCCCCTTTTCCCGGGTATCCCTACCTAGCCCCTCCAACCACTGTCGCTATTTCACTACTATCATAGCACCTTCACTGTCATTGCCTCACTACCATCACAGTCACTCACCGCCGTTACACATAACTACTGCAACCTTACTCGTTGTCGCCTCCTAGCACCACAAATCTCTCTCTCTCCAATCACATATCTCTCTCTTTAGGTTACACATGATGGGCCGCCGACCAGAGATGAGTTGCAATGGTAGTGGGTCGTTACGATTTGAAGGTGCGATGATGGTGGGTTGTCAGGAATAGTGGTTGTAAGGTGATGGAGGCAAGGATGAGATTGAGAAGGTAATGATAGTTGCAGCAGTGGAGTTTATGAGGAGAGATAACCGATGGCTGGTATCGATAGTGCAAGTGGCTGGTGTTGATAGTGGTGATGTCTGGTATGTATTGAAGGGATTTAGGATTTTGTCCTAAAAGGTAATTTCATTGACAGGCACAATGATAATAAAAAAAAATTATAAGATAATGGTGTAAATTGTGAGTAATAGTAATGTGTAAATAGAATTTTTCTTTATCTATTTTTTTTCTTTTCAAAAGTTGAACCACGAAGCAGAGTAAAATGGTGAGCCAATGGGCTGCCACGTGTCATAATCCCAGAAACTATGCTTTTAATAAAGTAACCCAATATGGGTATAAAAGCCAAAAAAAAATAAATAGAATAGGAAAATGGTGTGCAATGATGGTGTTGTACAATGCCAGACCAAGCAAAGCCATATTTTTGGGTAGCTACAAGGATTGCGGACATTCAGTTAATAATAATAATTAAAATAATTAAAAAAAAATAAAAAGCGGACATCTTATTTAAAAAAATAAAAAAATATATAAATATAAATAAATAAAGATTTGTGGGCATTGGAGGATGCTTTAGATTTGCTCTGTGGGCAATTGCTGGCATGGAATATTTGAGGAGTTTTCAGCAAACTCTTCTCCTGCCTAAAAAGAGGGACCAGCTCATCATCATATGGTTGTTTTGTGTCTAAAGTAGTTTCTAATTTTTTTAAAAAAAATTAAAAATTCCACGCCCAATTTAAAATCCTTTATTTATCAAAAACACCACATATTCTCCAAGACAAATGAAAAAGATAGAGATATGTTTAGGAAATTCAAACTCTATTTATGACAATACGAATGATGTATACACGTGCTTATATTTATACTATTTAATAAAGTTAACTTGTCAATTTGGTGCAAACAATAAATTGAAGTTAAGTGAGCATCTCCAACGGTTATTCAGATTTTTCATTAAATTTGAGTAAAAAATGACTCATTTTACCAATTTGATACCACTCGCTCCAACGGTGTACTTTCATCAAATTTGTACCAGAGCAACCGGTTGGTCGACCGGTTAAGCGAAAAAAAATTTTTTTTTTTTTTTTTTGATTTTTTTTTTAGGTGAGTTGGAGCCTAATAAATAATCACAGAGTAAAGGGTTAATGAATAATCTCCCATAATAGAAAATTTCAAACTCAGAGTTTCAGATCATAACATAATCAAATACATATTCAAACTAGGCAAAAAAAAATTTTTTTTTTTTTTTTTTTTCTGTTTGAACCTTTTTTTTCGAACCGTTTGAACCTTTAGGCGGTCAACCGGTTGGTCAACCGGCCGGGCAACCGGCTGGTTGACCGGTTGGTCTCTCCCAACGGTTAGGAACAGTGATTTGGTAAAATGCTTCGCCTGTTCTCATTTTGGTACAAGATTTGCTGAATTCTGGATTTGATATCGATTTGGTGAAACCGTTAGAGCTCAAAAAAGTGACTTTTTCATCAAATTTTGAATTTAATATCAGGTTTGCTGAAGCGTTGGAGATGGTCTAACACTTTTTCTAATTTCAAATTATTCAACAAAACTCGCTTCTTCTTCTGCTTCTTCTTTTTTTTTTTTATTTGAAATTTTGTTCCTTTATCTTCTACCACCAATGTAATTGCTTAAGTTACTTCATTTGATGTATTATACACGTCTACTTCTAATTTATACTATTTTATAAAGCCAACAACTCAATTTTATGTGAACAACAAAGTGAGTCCCGGTTTGGCATTTATTTTGGAGCAAAATAATCATAAAAAGACAAAATTGACTGTAAAAATCAATAAGACAAAATACTACTTTTTATCTATAATCATTATATTTTTTCTCTCATAAAAGTCAAAAAATTCTCAAAACAAAAACCAAATGAAGCAAAAAAAGTCAACACAAAAAAGTTAGGCTATATTAGCCAACGCCAAACGACCTCTGAAACTGTTATAACAAAAAAATAAAAAAATTGAAGTTTTGCTACTTTTTTTTTTAAATTCCAAAATTATCCAATGAAAATCACTTTATTATTATTTGAAAAACATTTATTTGTCTTGATTGTTGGGACAAAATAACAAATTCCCAAATTCAAAACTAATCAACCTCACAATTTATGTTATTATTCTCTTAATTACTTAATAATTTGATGTATATTACACTCATGTATTGACAAAAAATATTGTAAAAAAAAGTCATGAAAAAGAATTTTCCAACTAAATATGAAGAGAGTGTAATATATGAAGAGAGTGTAAGCTCTGTTGTCCAAAAAAAAATATGAAGAGAGGGACGTGGCGGGTGCCTATTAAAAGTAGTTTTCGTGCACCCAACGGCCCAATTTTTTCACGGCTATGTCCAGTCCACTTCCTCACTCCTTCCACTAAACCCCTTTTTCCCAACGGCTAATTCTTCTTTTGGTTCACTTTTTAGTTATTTTACTTTGGGTTAAAAAAAATTATTTGAGATAAATTTTTTAGTTTTTTTAATTTTTCTGAGAAAAAATAAAATAATTATAATTTAGATATGATTTTTTGTTTTATTAACCTTGTAATCTTTTTTTTTTATTTTGTATATATATATATATAACTAAAATAACCCAATCTTACATGCCAAACATAGCCTTAGAGTGGAGTGGATGTAGAAAAAACAGTACTGGAATTAGTCCCACTTTTATTCCACAACCCAACGGCTCACGTTGTTGTCCCTACTACTCACGAAAACGCGGAACAGTTGTTCTCCCACGCACACAACAAATCACTTCGAAATCCCCAAAATACCCCCACTCAACCACCAATATTACGATAAATTACTCTATGCCATTTTTATGTTTGGTTTTTTTTTTTCTTTGGCCCTCAAATTTTTTTATTTATTTTTTCTTTTTATATTTCAAATTTTTCTCAATTTATTTTTAAAATTAATTTATATTTAAAATTAGACAAAAAATATCATGTTAATTGACATATGACGTAAAAAATATTATTACATTAGACTCTTAGTCTTTCTACTCCTTTATATTTGGTCATTTTCTCATTTTCATCCTTGTTTTTTTTTTTGTGTGTGGTTATTTCGGCCCTTTATATATTAAGTTGTTTTAATTTATTTTTAAAACTAATTTCTATTCAAAATTGAATAAATAATGTCACGTTAGTTATCACATAACATAAAATATATATTATTATATTAGAATTTAGATTTGGACTAGAATTGAGAGTTGTATATAATAAAATAATGACTGTCAATATATCATTTTTTGTATAATTTTGATATAAGTTAACTTTTAAAATAATTTGAGAAAAATTTAAAATATAAATAACCAAATTGAGGGGGAAAAAAACCTTTAAAAATTAAAATATGAATTGAGCGAATATAAAGGAGCAAAGTGTAATTTAGCCTTCAAAATTGCATCCCAACCCCTATCTATAAAGCCCCGTTTATGTTTATGAAGAACAGAGCTCCTTTGTAACCTGACCTACCAAACCAAAGTTTCTCTCTGCAATTATAGAGAGAGAGAGAGAGAGGATGGAGAAGAAGTCAGGTTTGTTCTCCTTCAATAGGGTGGTGGGGAGGAAGGGTAGTGGTGGTGGTGGTTCACGGCGGTGGTGGTGGAGGCTGAGGAGCTCTGGGTTTCGGTGGAAGAGGCTCAGATTTCAGCTGTGGTTCGTAGATGGGTTTCTCTTCAAGATTGTCTCTGTTTTTGAAGCAATTTTTCTTGTCGCCACGCTCTGCTTCTTCTACCTCTGCTGTGGCTGCCACATCTAACTCTCTCTCTCTCTCTCTCTCTCTCTTCGATTAACCCTGTTTTTCTAGAGAGAGTAAAAGATGGGTATATGCCAACAAGTGGATCGAAAGCTTCAAATTGAAGGTCTAATGAACATGTTGGTGTCGAAATTTCTCTGTTTCGGACCTCTGTTTCTCTCTCTAGATTGCGACATTTAACTCTCTGGGGATTGTTTGTTTGGGAAAAAACTAATTTAGGTGTAATTTTGATTTGGGTAATTTTTTTATTTTAGATTTTCTGGTTTCTGTTTTTCTAGAGAGAGAGAGAGAGGATGGGGCTGCTAACAAAGTGGGTTCATAAATTTCTCTGTTTTTGCTCTGTTTTAGAACTCTGTTTCTCTTTCTAGAAATGTGACATTTTGACTCTCTTGGGATTCTTGGATGATGTTGTTTGGGTGTGGGGTTGGGGGAAGCTAAATTGGGAATTGGGTAGTGTTTTCATAGGTGTTTTTTGTTTCTGTAATTTGTGTTTGGACCCATGTTATTTAAGATCAAGTCATTATTGTGTATAAAAGCTAATCACTATTCTTATTACAGCAATGCTAGGTATCATGAAAAGTCTTTCATGAAAATAATCATGAAAGATTTGTGACCTTTGGATTACACTTACAATAAAGCACCACACACTAATCAAGGTAATCTAAGGGTCATAAAATTTTCATGATCATTTTCATGACAAAATTTTCATGATCTCTAACATTTCTCTTATTATTATAACCCTCTCTCTTTCTTAAATAAAATAAAAAACTCTCTCTCTCTCTCCTTGTTGTAGTTTGTTTGTACATTGCCACAATGTTATATACATATGTATTCATCTATTTAATTATTAATTGATTAATCTGTATTCAATTTTTTCTCCATACAACGGTTACAACTATTTTTCATTTTTGCATATGCAGTTGCAATTTTACATTTAATTTTTTGCGTGATTTGAATTTAAAAATTGTTTCACAGCTATTTACTAAATAGAAAGTCTTACATTTACTGAACTGTAGTTTTGGAATAAATTGTGAGCAACATTCTTGAAAAAAAAAAAAAAAAAAAAAAAATTTTGCCAAAAAAAAAAAAAGACTAAACAAAAGTGTGACAAAATCTAAAATTTAAAATTAAATCTCAGATAATTTTTTTATTTTATCTCTTAATTTTTTGATTTATTCTCAATTCAAATAAATTATCTGCCTATTTTCATAAAGTAAAACTAAAGAAAAAAATAATAATAATTTAGTTATTAAATTTCATAAAAAATAATATGTAACATATTTTATGTATACTTATATTGGGTTTATTAATAAAATATCATTTTTTTGTGAGTTTTATTTACTTTATAGAAATTGACAAATGACTTATTTTGACAAAATAAAAAAATTATTTTGTTAAAAATTTAAATTGATAAAATGAAAATTTTATGTTGTTATAAAGGTCAAATCTTAATTTTTTTTTTCTCAAAATATTTTGAGTTATGTATTTTATATATAATAAAATAAATAAATAAATAAATGCATATAGACATAGATGATTCATGAAGACGGCGATTTTGGGGCAAGAAGGCGGATATGGTGAGAAATTCGGCTTTGTCATCCTTCTATCCGGTTGGCAAGATACATGGGAGTAAATTAATTTATTAAAGAAAAATGTTTGAGGGTCACAAATTCTGTAGTTTAAATGGCTTGAAATTGTCAAAACGATGTCGTTTTGCATCGTTTTGCATCTAAAACGACGTCGTTTTAACAGTTTCAGGCCATTTGAGCCACAAAATTTATGACCACCTAGCATTGTTGTTTATTAAAAGATAAAATAATTTTAAAAGTTAATAAAATAAAATATTATATTCAAATTATAATTATTTTATTTTCTTTCTCACAAAAATTTAAAAAAAATCATCATAAATAAGACTTTTTAACTCCAAATTAAAGTAGTCAAAAAAATTTAAAAATTAAAAAGTTAATCCATTTCTCAAACGAAAGCTTAAAAGGCAAAAAAAATTTATTTTACAATCTTTCCATATTGTGATAGACTCTAATTATTTGGGGGTTAGTTTGAGAAGTATGTTGGCTTTTTGAATTTTTTTGATTATTTTAACTTGGGTTAAAAAATATCATTTAAGATGAATTTTTTTAATTTTTTAACTTTTGTGAGAGAAAAAATATAATATTAGATATGATATTTTATTTTATTAAATTAAAAAATTTATTTTTTTTAAAATTATTTTAATCAAAAAAATAACCCCAACCTCAACTTCGGCTGAGTTAAACCCCATGTGTTACCATGATCATCAACAAGAAAAACATGAATCATGAATTCAACAAACATCACATATTTAGAATCAAAAAACAAACATCACATATGATATGACGGCTCAAGAATATATATGTGGGCAAGGCCTTCCTTGTCCCTTCCCCTCCCTTTGTCAATTCAACAATTCCTAATTTTCCATGATAATAACATTATAGAAGAATATTGGAAACAATGAGGTATTACAAAGTCTCCAAAGATACCCAAGTCAAATCATTGCATTACTTAGCCTAACAATTGAGGAATGTTTTTTCTTTGTTTCACCATTTGGAATTTAATTAATAAATTGGCTGGCATTCATTAAACCTAGAAATTAGAAATCAAATCGTTTTAGAATAGGTCATTTTAATAATTTTTAAATTTTTATGAAAAGATATGTAAAAAAAATAAAGAGAATAATATGATAATTTATAGTGATTTTTTTAATTTTTTGACTAAAATATATAATTGACAAACGATAGTCTTCATCAAACCCAGAAAATTAGTAATAAATTTTTTTTGTCTAAAAAAATGAATATATTAGCAACATGTATTAGAGTTTGGGATCAACTTAAACTTCTGAATTTCTTTATTTTTATTTTTATTTTTATTTTTTTAGTAATACTACAAACCCAATATCTAGAAATTATCCAAAATTATATATTGTGGTTCAGATTTATTCTACACTACACAAATTATCACATAGCCACCCACCAAGAAAATTCTGAGTGGGTTTGTCTGGGTACTAGACTTTTCCATTTTTTGGTCTTTATTGATTTTTTGTCAAATTTTCTTACCTTTCAAGTCTTTTTTAGTGTAGAACAATCTAAGAATTGTTTGGGAATTGACTTGTTAGTATTTTTTTGACTTGTTTATCAAAGAATATGTGGAAAAAAAAAATAGAAAGAATAGTTAATTTTTTTTTTGACTAAAACTTGAGGTTGCCAAAATAGGCCTAACAAATGAAAAAAATGTTTGAAGAAATTTACAAAATTCACTAACGACAAAAAAAAAAAAAAAAAAAAAGAAATACCAAAAAAATAAAAGACTTTTTGAATTTTTTTTTCTTCTTTAGTGAAAAAAAAAATCAAAATTTTATTTTTCTAGTCAATCCAATGGAGTAGAATATAAAAATATTTTTTTTGATTTTTTAAAATTTTTTTACTAAAAATGAAAAATATTAGTAAAAAAGTTACTAAAAAAATCAATCACAAATACATCAATATTATTTCTAAATTTGGATTAGTTTTCTTAAAACGAAATAGACCTATGTATATAAGAGTTTTCTTAAATAGAAAAAGATCTTAAAAACACAGCAGTACCCCAAACCCTTATAATGTAGAATTCTCAAGATTAAAACTTAAAACCAAACCCTGATAATGTAGAATTTCCAAGATTAAAAAACTTAAAACCAAGATCCACCACCCATGACGATGCAGAGATTTGTATCATTTTCTTTTGATCCACAATGGGTTATTTTTTAATAATTTTTTTTTCTAAGTGTTTTATTCTATCTAATCTATCTTCTTTTTGAATATTTTATTAGGTCCTATTTAATATAATATGACCAAATAATCCTTCTAATTTTTTGCACATGCTTCTCATTTCAAGAAAAATCTCTCTCTCATTCTAAAGAGAAAATCTCTTCCTCATTCCACGTAAAAACTCTAAAATTATGAACTTTCAACTTTTTTATAATATGAAAATTTTAAAAATAACAAAACAAAAAAATTGAAAGAAGATTAAAATACAATGGGTGTGTTTGGTAACGTTTACATTTTCAGTTTATATTTACAAAAATTTAATAAACTGATTTTTGTTTATTTTTAGAAAAAAATAAACTACAAACGCCTTTGGTAATTGACAAAATATTTAAAAAAATTTAAAAATATAAAAAAGAGTGAGAAATGGCAAGTGGTGGCAAGTGGCGGCGGAAGACGATGGTGAAAAGTGGTGACGATGGGTGGTGGGTAGCTGGTGGTGGTGAGTGGGTGGGTGACGGTGGCGGGTGGTGGATGGTAGCGAATGGGTGGTGGTGATGGTGGCAGGTGGGTGGCGGATGGCGTGGTGGGTAGTGGCGGGTGGGGGGTAGTGGCGGGTGGTGGTGGTTGGTGGGTTGATATTTTATTTTATTTTGATGTTTGATGTTTTTGCGGACTGTTTTGTGTTTAAAATTATAGGTGATACATATATGTATATATGTGTCTGAAGATTATGAGATAAATCAGGTAGTGTTATAATGATAGTTTCTTTTCAGTTACTGTTGTATTAATTTGTAGGGGCGTAGAGCCTTCTTTGTATGCCAGATTGATAGTTGCCTCAAGGCAATGGTTCCTTTTCAATGTAGGGCAGAGGTTGGTGTTTTAGCAGTTGTTTACTCTCTCTCTCTCTCTCTCTCTCTCTCTCTCTCTCATACACACACACACACACACACACACACACACACACAAAATAAAAAAAAAAAAAAATTTTTTTTAAATTAAAAGAATTTTTCTTAGTTATGAACAAATTTAACTGAAACCAGCTTGTTTCCCAATGTTATGCTTCATTTATTTAGATGAAAAATATTTTCTACAAAAAAAATTAAAGCAAGTGAGTGGTGGTGATGGTGGTGGTGGTGGTGGTGGTGGCTGGGGGGTGGTGGTGGAAGAAGATGGTGGTAGAAAATGGTGACGGGTGGTGACTAGTGTTGAGTGGTAAAAAAAAAAAAAACTCAAAACTCAAAACAGAAACACATTTTTTATGTTTTCATTTTTTGGCCAAATTTATAAACTGAGACCACTAATTTATAAATCAAAAATTTTACCAAACAAGTTTCTATTTAATTTTTTTAAATTTAAATATAAACAGAAAACTGAAAACTTAATACCAAACGGCACCAATGTGAATGTTCATAGTAAATAACAAATGTATAACTAAGGCCTCGTTTGGGAACATGCTAAGTTAGTAATTTTTTGGCTATTTTGGCTAAAATATGAGCTAAAAGAAGCTAGCCTGTGTTTGGCAACTGGGTTTGTAGGTTTTTTTGGCTATTTTAGCCACAAAAAACAAAATAGGCTATTTTGGCCATAACAAACAAAACATCACATTCAACCCATAATCATTACATTCTTCTCTCACAAAAAAGCCAAAAAGCCAAAAAGTCCTTCCCAAACCAAGCTTTTAAGCCCAGACTAAAATAGTCAAAAAAGCCAAAAAGTCAAAAAACCAACCCACTTCCCAAACGGAGGCCTAGTATGTTTAGGATGATTTTTTAGCTTTTTACGAAAAGATGTGCAAAAAGTAGAGAGAAAAGAGAATCTTTGACTTTTTGATATGGGTTGTTGGCTTTTCGGCTAATTTAGTAACTTTTTGACTTTTTGGCTAAAAGGGAGGGTTCCCAAACGAGGCTTAACTTTCGAAAAAACAAAACACATACTAAAGTACAAGGTGAATGTTCACAATAAACAACAAGCATGCAACTAACTTTCAAAAAAATAAAATTCATACTAAAATATAATGTGAATGTTCATAGTTTACAGTTTACAATTAACATATAACTAGCCTTAACAAAAATATAATCATACCAATGTGAATATTTATACTAACAAAAAAATAAAAATCGACTATTTCGATTATTCAATGGTAACAAAAATAATTGTTTAACCAACAAATATAGTAACAAAAACAACCAACATACAAGTAACTTTCAAAAAAAAAACTCATATAAAAATATAATGTGGGTGTTCACAATTTATAATTAACATATAACTAGTCTTAAAAAAATAAATAAATAAATACTAATGTGAGCATTTACACTATAACATGAAAATATAAAACAAAATTAAAAAAAGTGAATTTTTTGATTGTTAATAGTAATAAAAATGATTGTACAACCAATAAGTATAATAACAAAAATAACAATCACACAACTAATTTTCGAAAAAAAACTTCAAAAAAAAATCATAAAAAAATACAATATAAATGTTTACAATTTACAATTAATATACAATTAGCCTTAAAAAAAAACTAAATTCATACAAATGTGAACATTCATACTGCAACATTAAACAAAATTGAAAGAAAAAAAATTGACTATTCCGATTGTTTATGTCACAACCCAACCCCAGGGGCTTAAGCTTAGAATCGCAACTTATTAAATAATTGTAATTGTAACAATTTAAATGGCGCAGGCGGAGGCAAAATGCAAATAAAAATAATTAAACTGAATATTTAGGTACATTTGTAGGACTTTTATTATTTTATTATTCGGTGACCGATTATCAGTAAAACAAAACAAAAGGAAGAAAAGAAAAAAAAAATAACGGATCAACATCAAATTCTTATGCGGGTTCCACTACATGGGGTTACGGGTCTTCCTTACATCTCATCACCTGAAAGGGTAACAGTTATAAGCACATACCAGAGTGAGAAATATTATATCAAGAATATAGGGAATACAAAATAACTATGGATAGTTAATTAAGTTAAAACATTTACATAATTTGAATAAATAAATTATTTAAGTGGCAGAAACTGAAATACAAAAATTATGTAAATAAATAACCATAACCATGGTATAGAACAAAGCAGAACAGAGGTTACAGGAGTGACAATCAGAATAGAGATCATGGATTCATGACAAACAGAGGACCACAAAATGGCCAAACAGAGGCCAATGATTATTTAAGTCCCCCAAGACTTGGGACTCCCGTGATGGTACTTACAAAACATAATTGTTTATAAAATCATTGCCAAATAATTTTTGAAAGTTAACAAACATATCCATGGGTTTCAATTTAAGCAAATAGAGTTCAGAAAATAATTAACGTAATCAAAATATTAATATAATTTATAAAACATAAATTGCGTAAAATAATTTATGATAACCCAAAACATACGTAAAATATATTATGGTGACTTAAGGTATAATATAACTAACCTTTATATTAATTCCTTACTAGTACTCCTCCGTTCACCGAAACTCCCTCTTATTACTAACCAATCACACACTGTTTTGCTCCCCCCGACTTACTTCCATCACTCCTATTTATAGGCAATTTATTTGCCTCTCAAGGAACCACGTGGCATCACCACATGGCCTTGGTCATGCTTATCCGTAAGGATAAACTTCTGCTTGATCCTTATCTCTTTTTTTTTTTACAAAATTATCTACAACAATTATTAATCTTAGTTAACAGAATAATTGTACAATAACTCCTAATGTAAATTAAATTACACTTTATTGCATACCATCATAAAATTAATTATTTTTTTTACTATTCCTACCATTATTATTATTATTATTTTGTTATTACTGTCGTGATTGGTTGTGGTATTTTAGGGTGTCACATTTCTCCCCTCCTAAATAGAAGTTTGTCCTCAAACTTGACGTACCTTAGCTTTCGAAGAGGTATAGTATTTGGCTCGCATTTGATTCTCTGTTTCCTACGTAACTTCTTCGATTTGGTGATTTCTCCACAAAACTTTTACAAGAGAAATAGCCTTGTTTAGGAGAACCTAATCACGACGATCGAAAATCTGCACTAGTTGTTCTTCATAAGAGAGATCCTCTTGAACTTCTAGGTTTTCATAATCAACAACATGTTCTGGATCTCGAAGAAACCGTCGAAGTATCGAAACGTGAAACACATTGTGGACATTGGATAATTCAGGTGGTAGTGCAAGGCGATATGCCACAGGACCAATCCTTTCCAGTATCTCGAATGGCCCAATGTAATATGGGTTTAACTTCCCTCACTTTTCAAATTGGATAACTCCTCTTGTTGGTGAGTTGTTGGTGAGATCTTAAGGAAAACATGATCTCGTACTTGGAATTCCAATTCCTGTCTTCGTGTATCTATATAACATTTCTGGTGACTCTGAGCAATGCGAATTCGCTGTTGGATGAGTTAGATTTTATCACTTGTGATTTGCACGATCTTGGGACCTAATAGTTTCCTGTCTCCAACTTCCGTCCAACACAAAGGTGATCAACATCCTCTTCCATACAGGGCTTCGTACGGTGCCATTTCAATGCTTGCTTAGTAGCTGTTGTTATAGGCGAATTCCACCAAAGGTAGATGCTCATCCCAGTTACCTTTGAGGTCCAACACGCATACACATAAACATGTCTTCCAAAGTTTGGATTGTTCTTTCGAATTGCCCATCAGTTTGTGGGTGATAAGCAGTGCTAAACTTCAGTGTGGTTCCCAAAGCTTCTTGCAATTTGTTCCAGAAGTGAGACACGAAACGGGGGTCTCGGTCAGACATGATTAAAATTGGGGTACCATGCAATCAAATGATTTCCTTGATGTATAAAGCGGCAAACTTATTAAGGGAGTACGTGATTTTGATTGATGGAAAATGCGCCGACTTCGTCAATCGATCTATTATAACCCATATTGCATCATTCTTTGAGACTGACTGAGGCAGCCTGACCACAAAGTCCATGGTAATGTGCTCCCATTTCCATTGAGGAATAGGAAGTCGTTACAACATTCCTGCAGGTCTCTGATGTTCTGTTTTAACATGCTGACAATGCAGACATTTGGAGACATGGCTTACTATGTCTCTTTTCATTCCTGTCCACCAGTAGTGTTCCTTCAGATCCTAGTACATCTTTGTGTTGCTAGGGTGGACAGCAAATCTCGAGCTATGAGCTTCCACCAATATCTTTTTCTTGAGTTCCGGAATGTCGAGTATGCAAATTTGATTCTGAAATTTTAGTATCCCATTGCTTATAGTGAAATTCGGATCAGGCATACTCTTTTACTTCTCATACTTTTTCTTTAAAAGTTTATCTTCACGTTAGCTTGCTTTAATTTCTTCAATCAAAATGGGTTTCACGGTTATATTGGCGAGCAAACCATTGATCAGGCAGGAAATGAGGGTGCACGCCAAACTTCTAGTCGTCTTTCGACTCAGTGCGTCTGCCACCACGTTAGCTTTGCCTAGATGGTAATGGATCTCTATATCATAATCTTTCATAAATTCTAGCCACCGTTGTTGCCTCATATTCAGTTCCTTCTATGTAAACAGATATTTAAGACTCTTGTGATTAATGTAAATCTCGCAGGTTGCACCATAGAGATAATGACGCCAGATCTTGAGGGCGACTATCACCACAACCAATTCTAGATCATGGGTTGGATAGTTTCTCTCATGAGTCTTTAGTTGTCGCGAAACATAAGCAATGACTTTTTCATTTTGTATAAGAACGCAACCCAAACCATTATATGAGACATCACTACAAATGATGAACCCATCTGTTCCCACGGGGAGTGCTAGTATAGGTGCCGACACAAGTCTGCTTTTTAACTCTTGGAAGCAATGCTCCTGTTTGTCAGTCCATTCAAAAGATGTGTTCTTCTGAGTCAGCTGGGTCAAGGGTGATGCTATCTTCAAGAAATCTTGCATGAAGTGCCGGTAATAGCCGGCTAGACCCAAGAAACTTCGAATCTCTAACATATTAGCAGGTCGTGGCCAATCTACAATTGCTGTAACTTTTTGGGGGTCAACTGAGATGCCATCTTTGTTAATGACGTGACCGAGGAAGTATAACCTAGTGATCCAAAATTCGCATTTCTTCAATATAGCATAAAGTTTGTGATCATGTAGTGTTTGTAGAACCGTTCACAAGTGTTACTCCTAGTCTTCCGGTGACTTAGAGTATATGAAGATGTCATCAATGAAGATGGTGACGAACTCATCAAGATAGGGTTTGAACATTCAGTTCATGAGATCCATGAAGGCCACTGGAGCATTTGTGATACCAAATGGCATGACGAGAAGCTCGTAGTGTCCGTAACGAGTTCTGAAGGCAGTCTTTTCGATGCTTTCTGTTTTGACTTTTAGTTGATGGTATCCAGATCGCAAGTCAGTTTTTGAGAATATTTGGGCGCCTTGAAGGTGATCGAACAAGTCATCGATTCGTGGCAGAGGGTACCAATTCTTGATAGTGACCTTGTTTAGCTTCCGCTAATCGATGGATAATCTCATCGTGCCATCATTTTTCTTTACAAATAGTACTGGAGCTCCCTAAAGTGAGATACTAGGTCGAATGAAACCTTTGTCCAGGAGTTCTTAGAGTTAAGTCTTCAATTCTTTTAATTTCGTCATTGACATGCAGTAAGGGGCTTTTGATACTGGTTGGGTACCAGGTTGAGTTTCAATGGTGAATTTGATTTTCCGGTCAACCGGGGTACCGGGTAGATCTTCAGGAAAGACATCTGAGAATTCTCGAACCACGGGGATTGCATCAACGGTGGGAGACTCTTTTTGCATATCGATCACATAACAAATATAACAACAACAACCCTTTCTTAGAAGTCGTTGGGCTGTCATGGAGGATATAATACAAGGAGGGTTGGAAACTCCAGTCCCATCAAAGACAAGCTCGGATTGGTTTGGTAACTTGAGGGAGACCTTTTTGGCTTTACAATCAATAGAGGCGTGGTTGGCAGCTAGCTAATCCATCCCTAAGATCACATCAAAGTTTCCAATGCGAAGGAGAATTAAGTCTACGTATAAGGTTTTGCCTTTTAAGGATATAGTACATGATATGTACACATTAGTACTATAGACAGAATTATCAGAAGGAAAAAACACAGACAATATATATCCTAAGGGTTCAGGTGTTGATGCCAACTTAGCAACAAAGTGTGGTACAACAAAAGAATGAGTTGACCCAGAATCAATGGGGACATGAGCTAAATCACCATAGATAGAAAACATACCTGACACAACGTTTCCAATAACTTCTGGTTTTCCAGGTACCAAGGCAAAAGCCCTTCCTTGGCGTTTTTGGTCCTTCTTCTCTCCTCTAGGTCCTGCGGGTTTTCGGGGCTATGCCAAAGGGGTTGGTTGTAGGATTGATAAGCTTTAGACAATCCCTCAATAAATGGCTAACTTGAATACATTTAAAGCATGCCCCTGTATCTTGATGGCATTGTCCCTAATGAGCCCTTTCACAAGTAGGGCAAGTTGGAATGGTGCCACCTCTAGGGTTAGTAGAACCTTAATTACCTGAGCTAGTTGTGCTCGTATTCACCCTCTTGGAAGGCACAACACCGGATCTTCTGTTGTCTCTTTCCCAGAATCGCTTCTTTTGGCTTGGTTTCCCGGAACGGGAGGCTTTAATCCATTTTTTTACAATGTATGCTCGGTCTACCACTTCTGCATAGGTTAGTAGTTTCAAAACCTTAAGCCTATTTTTGATTTTAGTATCCAATCCTGCTTCGAATTTCCTTACTTTTCGAGCTTTGGTGGGGATGACATAGGTCGCAAATCGAGCGAGTCATGTGAACTTGCTCTCATATTCAGCTACCGTCATGGTTTCTTGCTTTAAATGTATGAATTCTGATGCCTTTTGTTCCCACAATAAAATACTTCCAAGAATCTTGCCCAAGTTGCAATTTCTTCCTTCTCTAGAGTGAGAAGCTACCATTCCTATGCATTATCTTTAAAGGTGAAAGTGGCGAAAGTAGTGAAAGTAACCTTCTGTCTTTCGGTGCAGGGTAGGGTGCGGAAAATATTTTCCATGTCTTTAACCCAAGTATCTGCTACCATTAGGTCTGAACCACCGATAAACGTGATGGGTTTCAGATCCTGGAACTGTTTTATGGTAACTGGCTCTTCTCGCCGTTCTGGCATCCCATTGTTGATGTTGGTCTGCAAGGCTTGCAAAAAGCTGGTAACCGCTCTTTCCATGATTCTTTCCATCGATTCAGTGCCACTAACTGATGATTCACTTCTCACTTCCATTACCATTATTAGTCATTCTACATAGTAATAAACGAGACATTACATTCATAACACAACATATATATTACATATCTAAAATACCAACTTTACTATTTTTTTGCAAATATAATATTACATTTTTGTTCCAAAACTCAAAAATTGTGTTAGTATCTTATCCCTGTGGTACAAAAACAAAAAAAGGATTAGAACCGATCATGGTTAGATTACAAAAAAGTTTTCTTCTACCAAATCTAGAGTGGTAGGTCAAATGTGTCAAATAACCACAGAAAGTAGTATTACATAAAAAGCTCAAATTCCCATCCTATCTGTACCACCTCAAAACAAACCCATGCGCCCTGGATTGTGTACACGGGGATGGACTGTATATAGCCCTAAAACGCTCGATCGACAATCCATCCCGGTTGCTCAATGTATGATAGGTCATTACTAAAATCAACATTTTAAATATGAATAATTTCCAACGAGTTAGGGATAGTGGTAAAAGTGTAATCCTCGGGGTACACATTTTCCCTTCTTGCCACAAAATCTGGGGGCAAAGGGCCAACGATGTAGTGCGGGCGGTTATATCTTGGGGCAAGACTGAAGACACGATGGGTTCGAGAAAGCATTTACACGTGTAGGCACGGCTCTACCTCCACAATAAGTATGATACGTCTGTAGGATCGGTCTGTACATATAACGGCCGACCCATCAATTGGGCAAGGCCTGGATGCAGTCTCCTAATTGTATCCTCTGAGTCACTCCATCCTTCATGTGGGGCGAGGACGAGATGCTCTGCCAAAATATCCTCTAAATTAATGGCCCCGAGCTCCTCCCAAAATGCCTCATCAAGGTTAATCTCGGACATTTCTACATCACCAGAATAGACGTGAGATTTTACATAAAATGACTAATGTCGTAGGTAAATATTTATTATTTATTTTATTATGTAGACATTTTATTTTATTATATGTATCTAGCTATATAGTTTTATTTATATTTTTATTTATAACTTTTTGAACCTTCTGATCAAATTAAATAGGTTTTTTTTTTTTTTGGTGCATCCTAAAATGGAAATTGTCTTGGATGGGCATGTAAATGATACAGAATAAATGGACTAACAAAATAAAACATTTAGGTATAAATCACCTGGTATCCTACTTCTTAATTGTGTGTGCGTCCTATACTCTAATGATTTTTATTTGTGTTTTGCTTAAATAAACCATTACTCTGATACCACCATTGTCACGATCCAACCCTAGGGTCTTAGGACTGGAATCGCAACTTATTAAATAATTCTAATCGTAACAATTTAAATGGCGCAGGTGGAGGCAAAATGAAAATAAAAATAATTAAACAGAATATTTAGGTACATCTATAAAACTTTTATTATTTTATTATTCGGTGACCGATTATCAATGAAACAAAACAAAAGGAAGAAAAGAAAAGAAAAACAAAATAACAGATTAGCATCAAATTCTTGTGCGGGTTTGACTACACGGGGCTATGGGTCTTTCTTACATCTCATCACCTTAAAGGGTAACAACTATAAACACACAGTAGAATGAGAAATATTATGCCAAGAGTATAGGGAATACGAAATAACAATGGATAGTTAATTAAGCTAAAACATTTACATAATTTGAATAAATAAATTATTTAAGTGGCAGAAACTAAAATACATAAATTATGTAAATAAATAACCATAACCACGGTACAGAACAGAGGTCACGATTGTGACAATCAGAACAGAAGTCAATGGATCTATGACAAACAGAAGACCACAAAATGGGCAAACAGAGGCCAATGGTTATTTAAGTCCCCTAAGCCATGGGACTCCCGTGATGGTACTTACAAAACATAATTGTTTATAAAATCATTGTCAAATAATTTCTGAAAGTTAAACAAATATATCCATTGGTTTCAATTTAAGCAAATAGAGTTCAGAAAATAATTAACATAATCAAAATATTAATATAATTTATAAAACATAAATTGCGTAAAATAATTTATGGTAACCTAAAACATATGTAAAATATATTATGGTGATTCAAGGTATAATATAACTGACCTTTATATTAATTCCTTATTGTTACTCCTCCGTTCACAGAAACTCCCTCCTATTACTAACCGATCACACACCGTTTCACTCCTCCAACTTACTCCCAACACTCCTATTTATACGCAATTTCTTTGCCTCTCAAGGAACCACGTGGCATCACCACGTGGCCTTGCTCATGCTTATCTGTAAGGATAAGCTTATGCTTGATCCTTATTTATTTATTTATTTATTATAAACTTATCTACAACACTTATTAATCTTAGTTAACAGAATAATTGTATAATAACTCCTAATGTAAATTAAATTACACTTTATTACATACCATCGTAAAATTAATTATTTTGTTTTACTATTCCTACCATTATTATTATGATTGTTTTGTTATTATTGTCACAATTGGTTGTAGTATTTTAGGGTGCCACAGTTTAATGGCAATAAAAAATTACTGTTCAAATAACAGCATAGTAACAAACAATATACAAAAAAATATCAAACAAGATATTAAAGATCATCAAATAGTTCGTATATATTGACGTACCTTTTTTGAAAAATACGTATATAATCAATACCGGTATAACACTGGTGAATAAACTATACAATATTGATGACTACACAAATCGACAAAGAGACTACGGTTTATGTGTAACAGTGACAAAAAAAATGATTATTCATCACCGGTTTACCATCATCTTTGTTGCGAGTCCATCATCATCTCTATTATCAGTCTATATCTAACCTTCTCTTCTAAATGTTCTTTTATGGCATGACCTTAATGCAAAATAATGGTGAAGGAAGATCTTTACTTAAGTAAATCTCTCACATTGAGGTAAAAAAAATACTAAGAATAGTAATTTTTCATAGTCTATATATAATGTTCTATATAGACCACAAATAAAATATATCTAATAATTGATATTCTCTACTAAATATATAGTATAATTATTATTGAGAGGGAGATTTTATGAGCTGGAAATGGGCCATGGTAAGGGCCAGGCAAGTTAAAGGTCGAGCGCATTTGGGCCAGGATAGCTTTGGGCTTGCACGAAGATGGGGCAGCTCGGCTAAAAGCCCAAGACCAAGCTACTTGAACTTGCATAGGTGGGAACCGTGCTACTTGCGTTGCTCGGCAGGAAAACTCGCGCCTTTAGATCGGCAGGAAGGCCTTTGTTTTACCCTGCGTGACCTATTTCGAGCTCGACTCTCCCGGAATACAATGAGCTCGGTCGGTATGGAGCTCGACTAGTGAGCATTCAGGCATGCGGCACAGCACGGCCGGGAAAGGCCAAGGTGATTCCGCCGATCTGCCGGGCTCCGCCAAGATATCCTGACAGTTTGGTTAGGTGATGATTGCTAGATTTGTGCTGATAGATGGGATAGCAGCACCACGTGTCGAGAGACTACTGGGAGTAGATTTGGGGCGCAGAAGGTATATAAGCGTGTCTGCGCCCCCCATGCTTGGACAGATGATCATTTGGTAAGAAACACTTGAACACTCGACTCTCTCTCCTCTCTCCCTCTCTCTATCCCTGAGTGTGTGCTAACTTGGTCGTCGGAGGGGTTTTCCGGTCACACACCGCCGAGTAGCTCACCGTCGTTGTGTTCGCAGGTCGATCGGGCAGACAGGGAGCTTGGAAGAAAGCAGTACGGGCTCACCAGAATATTTGCTCCCTGTACAATTGGTGCCGTCTGTGGGAACTTGATAGACAAAGCCTTGTCTTCCTAGCTCATCTGATCGCCGTCCATGGCAAACAACGACGAGATTTCGTTGTCCGCCATTGACGGAGTTACCACGGAGTCAGCCAGACGGAGAGAAGGACACCCCGCCATTCCTCCGATGGCAGACCTGGAGACCTCTCCAGGAGGACATTCAAGAGATGCGTGGGATAAGCGCGGAAGAAGCTTTGGTCATTCTCGGAGTCCAGATGGACACCGACGGCGGAGAGAATCGCACGCCAGACATCTGGAACACAAGCTAAGGGACCAAGACGCCGTCATCCGGAGAATGGCGGTGGAGATGGAGGATCTTAAGTGGCATGTCAAAGGGAAGGGCGTAGCTGGAGTGGGAGACCACAGTGAGCGCACCCAACCCCGCCGTTCAGGCAGTCAGAGCCAGCGGCACACTCCGTCCCTCTCAATCACCAAAAGTTACAAGGTTGGAGAGTCCGACGCGCCAGAAAAGAGGTCTAGCGTGCAAGACAGTACCTATCAGCCCTCACGTCCGGCGATGACATCGAGGTGTTCCTATTCTGCTTACTCAGAGGACTTGCAGGCAGTCTTGAAGGAGCGGGCACGCCAGCGAGAGACTCAGCTGGTGCTGGCGCTCCAGCGGCTATCTTACGAGGGTCATACCAGTGAAGAAGTCATAATGCCGTCACCTCGCCCAGCTGTGCCCCTCCTTCTAGACACAGATCTGGCAAGACTAAGTGCCACTCATTTCTCCCTGGAGATAGAAACAACGCCGCTCCCCACGGGCTTTCACCAGCCCAAGTTCACGCTCTACGACGAGAAGACCGATCCATACATGCATGTAAGCCACTTCCGACAGGTCATAACCGGACATAGGCGGAATGACGCCCTTATGTGCCTAATCTTCCCGTCAAGTTTGGGCGAGCTGGGCTTGAAATGGTTTGAGAGGCTGCCGAAGGGAAGTATCGAAAGGTGGCACAAGTTGGCAGAAGCCTTTGTGACGCGTTTCAAAACTAACACCAGAACACCAAAGAAAGTTGACCACCTTCTTAGTGTCAAGATAGAGCCGAGCGACACACTCAAGGCATAAAACTACAGATACTGGGAAACCTTCAATGAGATCTTGGATTGCCCGGTCAACCTGGCAATCACGCAATATAAGCGTGGTGTCCCGGTCGGGCATAGACTGCGGGACTCGCTAACCATGCACCAGCCGACATCCATGGGCCAACTAATGTAGCGCATCAACGAGCACATCTGAGTAGAAGATGATGCGGCAGCATCTACCGGGAAGGCAACTCCGGTAGCAACAGACAAGAGGTCGACTGGCAAGGTGCACGCGGTCGGCCAGGAGACCAACCATTCAAATGATCGCGCCGAGGATGAATACCCCCGCGACGACATAGCTGATGCAAACAAAATGTTAAAAGCTCAGATGGGCATCACCACAATCTTTAAGATTCCAATCTATCGCATACTTAGTGAAATCTGTGACGAGGATTACGTCTGATTTCTTGTTAAGTTAGGCGATGCGCAAAAAGGCTTCAATCCGCGGTACAGCTGCACATTCCACCGGGAGCGCGGACACCGGACAGAGGACTGTTTGCCTCTAAAGCAACACTTGGAGGAGCTAGTCGTAGCCGGACACTTGGACCTTTACATTGATGGGGGTGTGAAGGCTGCACATCAAGCCCCAGTTGACTCGCGTGGACCGGATGACCTGGAGGCGCCCCCACAAGGAGTTGTTAATGTCATCCACGGCATAGTGGAGCCGGCACGTGTATGCGAGCTCCGAGGTATGATCAAGAAGGCAGAACACATGAGGAAAGTTTTGTCGGTCCAGCCCGCGATCAAAAGAGGGAAGACTGAAAAGAAAGACGTGATCAGTTTCTCCACGAGGGACTTAAAGAGCATTTAGACACCGCACAACGATGCCTTAGTGGTCACACTCCGCGTCAAGGAATTCGATATCAAGCGCATCTTGATCGACCAGGGAAGCTCGGTCGAGATCATGTATTACGATGCGTTCAAACAGCTCAAACTCTGAGATACAGACTTGGCTCCGGCAACTTTGCCACTGGTTGGTTTCAACTCGTAACCGGAGTGGCCTTTGGGAAAAATTATTCTGCCGGTCAAAGCGGGATTCGTGGTCAAGCAAGTGGAGTTCTGGGTATTGCAAGTGTTGTCTACATATAACCTGATCCTTGGAAGGGGATGGCTTCACGCTATGTAAGCCGTAGCGTCAACCTACCATCAAGTGATGAGATTCCCCTCAACTATGGAGGCAATTGAGGAAGTTTAGGGCGATCAAGTCATGTCGAAGCAATGCTTCGTGGTAGTAAACGAGAGCCGAGCTGCCAAAGGCTTCGTCCAAATGATTGAAGGATCGGAAGACGGAAGACCGGGGAGTCCTTGACGACGTGGGCACCAACGCTGAGGACAAAGTCGTTGAAGAGTTGGTGGAAGTGCGGATTGACACGGAGAGCCCGAACAAGTTCTTCTTGCTCGGATCAAGCCTTACCATCCAAGAAAGGACCGAGATGGTGGAATTTTTGATGGCAAATATCGAAGTCTTCGCATGGTCGCCTTACGACATGCTCGGCATCGATCCGAGTTTTATTTGCCATCACCTCAATGTTTTTCCCGGGGCAAGGCCGGTCATTCAGAGAACGAGGAGATCGGCGCTACAACATGCCGAGGTAGTTGTAGAAGAGGTGAAGAACTTGCTTGAGGCACGAGCTATTCAGGAAGTGCACTACCCTCGGTGGATTTCAAACACGGTCGTTGTACCTAAGAAGAATGGGAAGTGGCGAGTTTGCGTCGACTACAAGACCGTCAACCAAGCTTGCCCTAAAGACAGCTTTCCTCTGCCCAAAATAGACCAGCTTGTCGATCTAACGGCCGGACAAAACAGGCTCAGTTTTTTGGATGCCTACCGCGACTATCATCATATTGCCATGCATGGCCCCGACCGTGAGATCACTTCTCCAAGGGAACTCTTCTGCTACCGAGTCATGCCTTTTGGTTTGAAGAACGCCGGGGCAATTTTCCAAAGGATGGTGACCAAGATGTTCGCTCCTCTGCTAGGTCGGACAATGGAGGCTTATATTAATGATATGGTGGTCAAAAGCCGGCATCAAGCAAACCACTTGTCTGACTTGGCCAAGATGTTCGCCATTCTTAAATGTCGCAAGCTACGCCTGAATGTGTCCAAGTGTGACTTTGGCGTGGGATCAGGAAAATTCTTAGGCTTCCTAGTCACAAATCGAGGCATAGAGGCAGACCCCACACAAATCAGAGCCATACAAGAATTAAAGCAGCCAAGCTCGGCTAAGGACGTGCAGCATCTGGCTGGAATGGCCGCCGCGCTTAACCGATTCATAAGTCGGTCATCAGATCGTTGTCGCCCTTTCTTTCAAGCATTGAAATCGAAGATCTCATGGGATGAAGAATGTGATCGGACTTTGGCCGAGCTCAAGGAGTATCTGTCTTCAGCGCCATTGTTGGTAACACCGAAGCCCGATGAGGAACTTTACCTTTATCTGGCTGTTTCTCAGTATGCCGTTAGTGCGGTGCTTGTCCGGTCGGAAGGAATCAAGCACCTCCCTATCTTCTACGTAAGCAAAACCTTGCTACCAGCAGAGTCGAGATACTTGCCGCTAGAAAAACTTGCGTTGGCATTGATAATGGCCTCCAAGAAGTTGGCACACTATTTTCATGCTCATACAATCATTGTTTTGACCGAGTTCCCCCTCAAAGCTTTGTTCGAGCGGGCGGACTTCTCCGGTCAAATTCTCAAGTGGGCAGTCGAATTAGGACAGTTTGACATCAAGTTCCAGCCACGCACTACCATAAAAGGCCCAGACATTGGCCGATTTTGTTGCTGAATTCTCACCTGGGATTCATCCCGTCTGCCCAGTGGATCTTGCGGCGGCAACCGAGGAGGTGAGTGCAGATTTAACCGAAGTAACACAGCAAGGCGATTTTGGTGACGCGGAACTTGCGCGCCCTGCCGAAGAACCTTCAACTAGTACGATGCTACAGCCTGGCGGTGCGACGACGGAGTTGGATATTACCGACCAACCTGCTCTGTCCAGTGCCACATCGCCAGACAGGGAGGAAGTGGAACCGATCAGCATTGAACCTGACGCCGCACAGCCGAGCGACCATGCGCCTATCTACCTGCAAGCCTCCCAGGACCCCTCAGAATGTTGGAAGCTCTTTGTGAATGTTGGAAGCTCTTTGTGGGCGAAATGTGGAAACTTTTCGTAGATGGGGCTTCTAACCGCCACGGTGCCAAGCTGGGCATAGTTCTGATTTCGCCAGACGGACTGACCATCGAACACTCTATCATCCTTGGATTCTCGGTATCAAACAATGAGGCTGAGTACGAGGCGCTTTTGGCTGGGCTCAAGAGCACGCTTCAGATGCACGCATCCAAGCTGATGGTTTATAGTGATTCCTAACTTGTGGTTAACCAAGTTTCTGGGATTTACGAAGCTAAAGACGACAGAATGGCGAAGTACCAAGCTCTGGTAAGAGACCACATCAAGCGATTCCAGGCAATAAGGGTCCAACAAATTGGCCGTGAAGAAAACGGCCGAGCAGATGAATTAGTCGGCCTCGCTTCCATGGTCGATAGCGCATCTCCCAGCCCTCTCCTGATTGAATTCCTTCCGAGGCCCAGCATTGAGGAAGCCGAGCAGACAGAAGTACTCTGCACCGAGCTAGGTCCTTCCTGGATGGACCAAATTATCCTCTTCCTCAAAGATCGGACCCTTCCCAGCGACAAAAAGGAAGCAAATAAAGTCCGGGTGATGTCAGAGCGGTTTTGGTTCTTTCCAACTGGCGCTTTATACAAGAAGTCTTTCACCGGTCCCTATCTCAAGTGTGTACACCCAAGCAGCGTGGAAGCTTTCCTGTACGAAATTCACGACGGCATATGCGGCAGTCACATAGGGAGCAGATCTCTAGCCTACCGGGCTATCTCGCAAGGTTATTGGTGGCCGTACATGCAAGCAGACGCGCAGAAGTATGTTCACAAATGTGAGAAGTGTCAGAAGTTTGCCCACCAAATCCACCAGCCGACCAGGGAACTTCTTCCCCTCACCAGCCCATGGCCCTTTGCGATGTAGGGGCTGGACATAGTAGGGCCACTTCCAACGGCACCAGGCAACCAGAAGTTCTTCATCGTGGCTACAGACTACTTCACCAAATGGGTTGAAAACGATCAAGGAGAAAGACGTCATACGGTTTGTCTGGCAGAATGTGGTAACACGGTTTGGCGTCCGCAAAATACTGATCTCTGATAACGGCACCCAATTTGACGGCCGCCTATTTAGAGGATTTTGTGAAGACTTAAAGATTTAATTCTACAACTCTACCCAGGCTTACCCACAGTCTATCGGTCAAGCCGAAGCATCAAACAAGACCATTCTTGATGGGTTGAAGAAAAGGCTTAAGAAAGCCAAGGGAAAATGGGCCGAAGAACTCCCAAGCGTTCTTTGGGCATACCGAACGACCCCGCGACCATCCACCGGGAAAACTCCTTTTGCCTTTGCATAGGGCATGGAGGCGGTCATCCTTTTGGAAGTCGGTATGCCCACCCTCCACAGTGAAAGTTTTGAGCTCGAGCTGAACGCTGAAGCCATCGCCCAGGAATTGGACCTAGTGGAAGAACGCCAGGAAAAGGCTCTCATCCATGTGGCCGCCTACCAACAAGAGCTTTCAAGAAAATACAACAAAACGGTGCACCCCAGACCGTTCAAGTAGGCGACTGGGTTTTGAGGAAGGTCATGGGCAACACCCTGGTGCCAGGTGAAGGCAAACTAGGGGCAAACTGGAAAGGACCCTACAAGATAACCGGTCTGGCGGACAAGGGGGCATACCACTTAGAGGACTTGGAGGGAAGAGGAATACCCCAGCCATGGAATGTGGCCAACCTCAAATTGTACTATTTTTAGCTTTTGTGTTCTTTTTGTGCAAAGGAATTTTTTGCCTCACACTTCAGAATGTAATATTCTTTTTGTCAATATAATAGAAGTGTCTCATCTTTGCTTTAGCATTCAGATTGTTATTTTCAACTATGAGATTCCAACCGAGATGTTTTACTCCGGTTAATTGAGTTGATGATTTACTCAACTTTGAGATTTTAACCGAGATGTTTTACTCCGATTAATTGAGTTGATGATTTATTCAACTTTGAGATTTCAACCGAGATGTTTTACTCTGGTTAATTGAGTTAATGATTTACTCAACTTTGAGATTTTAACTGAGATATTTTACTCCGGTTAATTGAGTTAATGATTTACTCAACTTTGAGATTCCAACCGAGATGTTTTACTTCGGTTAACTGAGTTGATGATTTACTCAAAACTTTTGTGAATGTCAACCGAGATGTTTTATTCCGGTTGACTAAGTTGATGATTTGCTCAACTTGGAGGTTTTCAACCGAGACGTTTTATTCCGGTTGACTAAGTTGATGATTTACGCAACTTCTTTGAACTTCAACCGAGATGTTTTACTCCGGTTGACTAAGTTGAAGATTTATTCAACTTTTGTGAAACTTCAACCGAGATGCTTTACTCCGATTGATTGAGTTGATGATTTACTCATCTTTATGATTCAAACCGAAATGTCTTTTCCGGTTAAATAAGTTAAACAAGATGGTTTGTTTTGCTAAAGTATTTTGTCCGGCTGACGTTATTTAGCTTGAAGACCGTGCAAACACTTGATGAAAATTTAACTTTTTCATTGATGTGCAAAATAATTACAAGAGGAGGGGCAGATAGCCCGGTTACATATTCAAACAAAAAGAAAGACAAAGAAAACTAAGCTAGGGGGGAAAGGTCTGTGAATTCATCCCCAGTCGCGGTCGCCTCCAGGTCAACCATGGTTATGGTCTCCTGGACACCGGTCTGCTTCTGGCCGGCCTACTTTGGGCGGTTGTCACCTTCGGTATTTTCCTCGGCGTCCTCTGCCTCATCTTCCTCGACATCAGCCTGCAACGCGCTGAAGACGTCGTTGGCATATGGTACTAGGTACGTCGGCAAGAAGACAGCTGGGGAAGAGGCAAGCACGTCGGTCCCAGCTCCTTGGCCGAGCTGTTTATAAGCATCCTTCCAACCCGCCTTGAAGTATATGTCTTGGGTGGCATGGACGTGCTTTGTGTAGTTCTCCTCGGCCTCCTTGACACCGGCGTTGTTAGCATCCTCCAGCTCCTCCTTCCTTGATTGCTTCAACGTTTCCAGCTCGGTCCGGAGAGCGTCCCTTTCTTGCTCAGCGACACCTAGCTGGCCGAGCAACCTTGAGTTGTCAGAATTTGCCATCTCGAGCGAAGCCTTCGATCACCCTAGCTCGGCTTGAAGGTGTTCGACCTGGCTGGCAGAGTCGGTTGCCTTCTGCCGGAGTCGGTGGATTCTTTCCAACACCAAGTGTTGTTTCTGGATGGCCTGCAAGAAGAAAGTTTGATCAGAAAGGAGACCGAGCAAACACTTGGAGGAAACCGAGCAAACACTTGAAAAAAAATTTTGAACAAAGTCTGCAAAGTTTTTACCCGGGTCATGGACTTGACCGAGGACTTCACCAGCCGGGTGTCCGGTACATGGTCACTGCCAACCACGTCGCTCGGCAGCAGCAAGGCTTTAGTCAAGTCAAAAGCGAGAAGATGCTCCTTGTCACCTTTGACGAATGCAGTGTCCGGTGCTTGAGCTGTGGCCTCCATGGCGGAGTTGGGTCAACTATCATGGCAGGTTGCTCGGTGTTGAACTCCGCAACTAGCTCGGTGGAAGGGTCTGCACGTGGCCTTTTGCCAGCCCGGCGGTTGTCTTTGCTGGCTTGCCCGGCGGCGAGAGACGCCAGTGCAACCACGATCCCACTAGATTGCCCGGCAGCAGGCGAGCGGGTCGGGATGATCGGTAGCTCGATGGAGGTAGCAGTGAGGAGGTTTTTTATGCGACTTCTTTTGGCCATCTCTTTTTCTTCGGTCAACCGGATAAGTGGCACGTCTGGCAATGTGGGATCGGGAGGGGGAGATGGAGCGCAAAGAAAGTCTGTGACTTTACTCCGACGTGGAGCTGAATATCTATATGTCGGTTTGTAACCGAGGAGCTCGTGGCAATCTCGGTTGCGGTAGTGGAGCACAGTTCTGATGACTGCTTCATTGGGATAATGATAGTGGGCTTGCAAGACTTCGATTGCTGCAATGGAAAGAAGAAAAAATTCTAAGTACAGAATAGTGAAATATGGCAAATTGACCGAGCAGTTAGCACGGTTTACATGTCTCGCCGAAATTCTTGTTGATAAACCAGCCCGGTACGTCGGCTGTTTCGTAGTTACCAGACACCCAGAAAAAGTCATCGTCGTGTAAGTCCTTGTCTAGGGTGCCGGTCACTATCTTCTCCTTGCCCGATCTAATTTTTAAGTAGTAGGCAAGGCCATCGCCTGTATGCCCGAGGGTATATTGGCGCAATATCTCGGCTAGTCCTAGGTTGGTTCCTAGCCGGTTGTTCAGTTCGTGGATCCCATTGATTATTCTGTAGGTGTTGGTTGAGACCTGGGTTGGAGCTAGCCCGGTACGCTGCAAGAAGTCGCTGATCAGCGGGTTAACCGGGAAGTAGAGGCCCCCTTCTATAATGGACAGCACGGTGAAGGGACACTGGTCTAATTTGCCCCATGGGGTTGTGTCTTCAACGTCGAGCTCTAAATTAATGTCGTCCGGGATACCGTAATCTTCCCGGAACGCGGCTAGAGCAACCGGGGTGTCGACAAGGAAGCGGTAGCGCCCCATGTGTAGCCAGCTGGTTTAGCTCGGCTGAGGTGGTTTGGCACAGGCAGGTGTTTGATGGCTGCTCAATCTTTGAGAGCCTCGGTATTTGTCAGTGGTCCCCTTGGACTCTGCAGAAAAATGAGGGTAATTGTAAGTGGAAGCGTGGTCACGCAAAATGAGCTTGACTTTAGCTCGGTCAGGAAGAATGCCAGACCACCTCGGTCGCGAAGGCAAACCAAGGAGCTCGATCGCTCAAGCGGACCAGATGTCAACCCGATCGAGCAGCCAAGTCCTCTGCCTACCTCGGTTTCTGCTAAAGGTTTGGCAAACTTGTAATTTACTCAGTCTTAACATTTTTTTGGATCAAAAGAAGACCTGGAACCCGGTCCGCCCCTGATCTTCAGGTGTTCATCAGTGAAACTGCAGAACAGCAAGGAGAACAAGGGGCAGGGGAGAGTTTTGAGGAGCTATACCCTAAAATCTATGGTTTTAGTGCCCTAAGACAAGAAATATCAAATGAAACAGCCACAAAAAGATTCGAAGAGCTTACCAGTAGAGTCGAATGCAGATCCTTCAGGCACGAACGCAGAAGGAGGGCAAGAGTGGGAGCTACTGAGGGCACTGGAGCTCTGGATCGACAAGAATGAAGGAGAGTCAGTAAGAATGCAAATGTGAAGGGGAAATGACGTATATATGGGAGAGGAAGACTAGCAAAAATTTTGAATGTGAAGGGACGTGATGGTTAGCTGCTCGAGGCCAACAAACGAGCAACGCGTGTCACAATTAATGGCGGCGTCAGAGTTGAAGAGACAGGAAGGCGAGATGAGATGTCGGCCGAGCAAATCGAGGAACCGAGCATTCGAATTAGTGCGGTTAACGTCTTGCAAACAACAGACCGAGGAAGGGTCTACCCCGGTCGGATCATGTAATCCCGATCACGCTTTTGCAGACGAAATTAAGGGGCAATTGAGAAGGAGATTTTATGAGCTGGAAATGGGCCATGGTAAGGGCCGGGCAAGTTAAAGGCCGAGCGCGTTTGGGCCAAGATAGCTTTGGGCTTGCACGGAGATGGGGCTACTCAGCTAAAAGCCCAAGACCGAGCTACTTGAACTTGCACAGGTGGGAACCGTGCTACTTGCGTTGCTCGACAAGAAGTCTCGCGCGCCTTTAGCTCGGCAGGAAGGCTTGCACCTTTAGCTCGACAGGAAGGCCTTTGTTTTACCCCGCGTGACCTATTTCGAGCTCGGCTCTGCCGGAATGCAGTGAGCTCGGTCGGTATGGAGCTCGGCTAGTGAGCATTCAGGCATGCGACACAGCACGTCCGGGAGAGGCCGAGGTGATTCCGCCGGTCTGTCGGGCTCCGCCAAGATATCCTGACAGTTTGGCTAGGTGATGATTGTTGGATTTGTGCTGACAGATGTGATAGCAGCACCACGTGTCAAGAGACTAATGAGAGTTGATTTGGAGCGCAGAAGGTATATAAGCGTGTTTACGCCCTCCATACTTGGACAGATGATCATTTGGTAAGAAACACTTGAACACTCGACTCTCTCATCTCTCTCTCTATCCCTGAGTGTGTGCTAACTTGGCCGTCGGAAGGGTTTTTCGGCCACACACCGCCGGGTAGCTCACTGTCGTTGTGTTCGCAGGTCGATCGGACAGACAAGGAGATTGGAAGAAAGGAGTACGAGTTCGCCGGAATATTTGCTCCCCGTACAATTATATATATTATAATAAAAGTTTATAAGGATAAAATAGTTCACATAATAAGAAAAATAACCTATATTAAAATATAAAATATATGAGACTTGATAGAATATTAGAAAACTTTATAAACTTATTAGATTATAAATCTACTAAATGAAATTTATATATAAATCTCCCATCCACAATACTTGCAATGGATGGGAAAGAGCAAGTATGAACCAATTTTGAAAAATTTTAAATTTGGGTAAATTATAAATATGCCCCTTAAGATTTGATTAAAATATAAATCGTTCCTTTTGATTTTAGAAATTACATTCCACCCTCTGAGGTTTCTAATTTCATAACAAATCGTCCTTTTTATTAATAAGTCATCATGGCAATTAACCGTTTTTAATGATATTAGAAATATATTTCAATTAATAATTTAGATAATTTTATTATTGTGTAAGAGAGCAATTATGAATTTCATTTTTTTAATTAATTCTGTTAAATAAAAAATTCTAATAAGGAAGTATTTGTAATTTTTCAAACCATAAGAAGTAATCTATACTTTAAGTAAATTTCAGAAGATATATTTGTAATTTATCTTTTAAATTTTAAACATAAAATACTACTAGAAAATTAGGATCAGTTTTGGAAACTGTAAGAATAATTTTACCAACTTAGAATTTTGACTTTGAGATTTCAATTAACACAAGCATACTCAAATATTCCAATCATTCTAGGGTAGATTAAAAAAGGGCTATGTTGATGCTGACTTTGACATTTTTAAATGTTTTTAAAACTTTGAGTATGTTTGTGTTAAGGGTTTGGTTATGGTGTGCAACTTACACCTTACACCTTATACCTTACACTTACACCTTACACTTACACCTTTTGTAAAAAATTAAACCTTACACTTACACCTTTTTTGAGGTTGCACACCATGTGCAACCCACTTACACCTTACACCTTACACTTACACCTTACACTTACACCTTATACTTATACTTACACCTTACACTTACACTTTTTGTGTAAGTGGCACATGGTGTGCACTTGCACACTTAAGAAAACTCCTTGTGTTAATTGAAATCTCAAAGTCAAAATTCTAAGTTTGTAAAATTATTCCTACAGTTTCCAAAACTGATCCTAATTTCCTAGTATTATTTTCAACTTTCGTTACATAATCCAACGATGGGCTTAAATATTATAGGGTAAATTATAAATACACCTGAGATTTGTTTAAAATATAAATTATTCTTTGTGATTTGAAAAATTACAAATACCTTACTGTCAGAATTTTTATTTAACAAAATTAATTGAAAAAATGAAATTTCTAACTGTTCACATATACAATAATAAAATTATTTGAATAATTAATTATAATAAAATTTTAACATTATTAAAAATTATTAATTAACTTGATGATTTATTAATAAAAAGGCCTATTTATTATAAAATTAGAAACTTTAAAAAATATAATGTAATTTCTAAAATTACAGGAGATAATTTGTAATTTACCCAATATTATAACTCGTAGAATGAAGCATTTGCAATACTCAAGTGAATGTGAAATTTCCCAAGAAAAAAATAAATGTTATTTTCATCCAAATCTCTTCCTCAATCACTATGAAGCAACCAATAACTCTAAAATCATTAGTCCATGAATAAAGTAACTCATCATGTTATATAATGAAGAATTCTCTTTACCAAATTTATATGTGGGAAGATTCCATTTACATCCATTAAATTTCTTATTATTACCTTTTCATGCATTATAACTGTTAACATATAATATACATATAATATACACCTCCACTACCATGTATAGCTGTAAAAGACCTTACTCTGTAAAGGCCACAATGTGTAGCTGTAAAAGAGAACTTTCACTTTAGCTTTAGCTTCTCTCAATGTACATTACCTGGAATCCGATTCTAATTGTCTCCCATTGGATTAATAATCCTAAAACAAATTGTCAAAACAAACATGGGATAATTGGGCCCACGGATTAATAATCTCAATCTCATACTCTAATCCTTCCAATCAAACATACCCTTTGAAGATAGGTACATGTAAGTCTAAATGTGATTGGTCCAATACTTTCTTATTTATTAATTAATCCAACAACATAGAGAATGATTGACCTAGTATAAATGAGGCATCGAAAACTTCCAACTAAACTTTTAATGTAAGTTGGTTTCACATTACCACAATTAGTGCCCTTCCTTAGCTTTAATATATTATTCAGAGAATGTTAACCTTATTATAAAATGAGCGACATATATGATGCATGTATAATTTAAATAAGTAAAATTAAAAATAATAATAATAAAGAAATTAATATTATAATACGTATAATCTTATACCTCTTTGTTTAATTTTTTATTTTAGAATAAAAAAATATAACATGTGACGTAAGGAGAAGTAAATATTTGAAAACACCACTGAGACTTAAGGGGTTGTTTGGGGTGTCCTAAATAAGTGTACTTTTTGTCTTTTTAGACTAAAAAATTGAGGAAGAAAATATAGATGTTTGGGTTAACTTTTTGACTTTTTATGGAAAAATGTGTAATAAAAAATTGTAAAAATTGATTTGTAAGGAAAAATTATAATTGGGAGTTGTGCAGCCGTAATTGTTGACTTTTGGTGAATAGTGTTAACTTTTTAACTTTTTGAATAACTTTTTGACTTTCTAATTTTTTTATAATATGCCAAACTTTTAATATAAGTAGTAAAGATACTCATTCCAAATCTTCTGAGAATCTACTTTATATAATGTCTTTGAAAAATGAAATTTTCATATTCTCTTTTCACAACTTCATTGTCAAGAACGAGATATATCAATTCAATTTAAACTCATGAATCATACTCATGTTGATTTTCTTGAACATATTGTTCCCAATGAAATCAAAGTCATCAATATAGATGCCCACAAGCAAACACATTTATATCTGCATCCATCTTCATATATATATATATATAGGGCTTCTTTGGAAAACACACGTTAAAAGCTGCGTTTGCAGCTTGGGGATAAAAAAATTAGCTTGACTTTTTTTAATAAGAAGTGATTGGGGAAGTCAAAAAAACAAGTTGTGAAATTATAATTATATCCTTTATAATGTTTAGGGTTATACATAAGTAAAAATGTAAATTTCCTAAATAGATGGAGATATTTTGATTATTTGATTGTGACGTGACATTATAAATAAATATTAATCAAAAAAATCAAAACCAACTTTTTACCAACTTTTCAAATCACTTTCTAAAAAAATCAAAAAACTTAGTTAAAAGTCAAAAATCATCATTTAACTATTTTTTCATAACACCCCAATGCACAATTAGGTCTCGTTTGGAAACAGGCTAATTTAGTAACTTTTTGGCTATTTGGCTAAAATATGAGCTAAAAAAAACTAGTATGTTTGGAATGATTTTTTGGATTTTTACGAAAAATGTGCAAAAAGTAGAGAGAAAAGAGAATCTTTGACTTTTTGGTATGAGTTGTTGACTTTTTGGCTACTTTAATAACTTTTTAACTTTTTGACTAAAAAATTTGATTGTCAAACAAGGCCTTACAAAGATAAAAGTACTTATTAATTATTGCATTTCATACCCATGATGCTTGTTTTTAGTCCATAAAGGGGTTTCTTAAACTTGTAAACCCTATCTTCATGCCTTTGACATACCTCAAAAGTTGTTCAACACAAATTTTTTCTTTGAGAAAATCGTTTAAAATAATAAAATTTCACATCAAGATAATAAAATTTTCCATTTATGTTGGGTATAATTAAAGAAATCATCAATCTAATCATCTCTAAACAAGTCACGGAAGCAAAAATCTCTCCATAATAAATTCCAACTCTTTGCATGTTGCATTTATAGTAACTAATTTTACCTTGTATCTTTGAACTTCACTATTGTATTACTCTTTATTTTGTACACCCATTTCAAACCAACTCTCTTGTGGCCTTGTGGTAAGCTAACAAGCACTCATCTATCATTCTTCTTAATTGCTTTGATTTTTTGGGTAAATAGTGTTTCTATTGGACAATCTTAAATAATTATATTACAAGTGAAATATATTTGTTGATGCAATATACAAAAAATAAAAAAATAAAACTTCCATTAAACACAGAAAAAGACTTACAACCCATGAAAGATGACCAAAAAATTTATTCAACAAAAAGTTGCTAAAACATTGCCTAACCCAACTGAGAGTTGTAATGTAATATAAAAATATCAGAAACGATTGGAAAAATTAAATCTACTTTTTTTTTAATTTTTAATTTTTAATTTTGAAGCATTTTTTTTCTCCTAGACAAAATTGTTTAGTTTGGTTTGGTTTTCAAAAATTGTTTTTGGGAAAGAAAAAAAATTCAAAATTTGGTAAAAATAAATAAAAAAACAATATGTAGTTTTATTTTTTTTGAGGGCAGAAATAATTTTAAAAATTTTAAAAGGAAATTTTTTTTTAAGGTCTCTGATATTAAAATTTTATAAGATAAAAGACATATAATATTTTTATAATAGTTGAGGTCCTTCAACATTTTTACAAAAAAAATTTGATACGGAGAAATTTCATCTGATTCAGAGAAATTTCGGCCTGACACAGACAAATTTCAATTTTTACAGACAAATTTCTCTAATTTCACAAATAAATTTTGAAATTTCTCTAGTATAATCACATAGAAATTTCATCAAGACATCTTGGACCTCTCATATTATACAAAGTTCGAGAGGGATGTTTTACTAATTTTCTCATTTTAAAAATATCATTTTGATCTTTATTTTTGTCAAATTAATATCTATTTTTTTTATAAAAAAAAAATCTGAAAAATAATTTCAGCAAATCAAACCAGGCCAGTATCTTGCCACTCTTTCTTATCTCTTCCCTCCAAAGGTTACACGCACACACTGACGAAGTGAGAGAGTGAGAAAAAAACAGTCACAGAGAGATGATGAGTTCTTCAATCTCCATACCCATTTCACCCACTTCTCACAAACTCTTCGAACCCAATAACAACCGTCTTCTATTTGGTCACTCTCTCTTCCCAAAACCCATTTTCTTTGCTAAGAAAAGAGTTTCATTCACTGCAACAAGGGCTTTGCTCTCAACTTCTAAAGAATCAGTTTTAAGGGATTTCCATGAAAGAAGAGCTCTCAAGGTATTGTCATTATCCAACTGACTCCCTCTTACCCTCTTGCTATTACCCCGTTATGTCTCTAATTTTCTTTCAATGGACTGTTTGGCTTCTGAGAAAATCAGAATTTTTGTAGTGCTGGACTCTTCCTATTGCCTGAAAGGATGAAGCCCATCTTTATTTAATTTTTATCTTCTTCTTTTTTCTGGGTATTTTCATATGAATCCCTTTTTGGGTTTTAAGTGGATTTTTAACTCTAATGTAAGAAAAAAAATTTACTCTGTTTTTAATAAAATATATCGGGGGTTTTGTTCCAAACATTGTGAGCTTTCTGAAATAATGAATTTTGATAACTGAGGACTGTCTGAATTGATGGTTTTTACAATCATGTTATTGCACTAATCAATTGTTGTAATTTTGTTCCAAAAACAATAGTTGTATAATTCTCAGTTTGATTCATAAGTTTGATTCAACATGGAAAACAATGTGAACAGGAAAAAAAATGACAAGATTATGGAACAAAATTCTACTTTTGCCTGCTCTTTTTCATAATTTCTTTTCATTTAGTAAAAGAAATTTAACCTCACCTTTTTATTTTAGGAGGAAAAAATAAAAGCATGGAAAAATGGTTTTCCTTTCCTCTTCCTTTTCCGTTAGCAATTCCAAGGTCCAAACAAAGCTTAAAATTTGACACACATCCATATATTAGCACACTGCTTTCCCTAATAAAATTAATTTTTGTCTATGTTATTTTGTATTTTCTTTTCTTAGTGATACCAAGCTAGTATTTGTGTCCTTTGCAGATTATTTCCGGCTTGCAGAATTTTTGTAGAGACAATGTTGCTTCTGTTGTTACTGCTGCAGATAAGGTTGGTCGTTCATGTTCATCTTAGTTCATTTGATTGTACTCTATAACTCATCTATTAGCGATAAAGCTAGAACCTAACTAATTCTCAATCTCAGCATGAAAAACATTTAGCTTTTTCCACAAAATACAAGATCACTTATTATAAAATCTGGTAGTATAATATAATCCATAGGTGCAAAGATTGCAAAATTATTGAAAGAAGGTATTTCTGTAATTTTGGGGATTTTTTGCTTGGAAAAAAACAGTTGAGGCAAACACTTATTCTAGGAAGGGCGTTCATTGCAACCTTGAGATCAAAACTTTCAACTTCCTTTTGACGAAGCACCTTGTACCCGCTGCTTTATAGAATCTCATAAAAAGAAAATTTTATGTTCAAACAATTTTTTTCGGTAAAATTGTCACTGCATAATCAAGATTAAAGAATATTGTGTGTCTAACCCTAGTGGCAATCTAGAAAAGTGAACTTGATGTTTATATATTTTATATACTTTATTCTGACATATCTCAGCACCCTGGATCACTATGTTTGAATTTGTTTCACTTTTATGCTAATCACGCAGGGTGGGGCAACTCATGTGGACATAGCTTGTGACCCGGAGTTGGTGAAGCTTGCCACTAGCTTGACTTCTCTTCCAGTAATTTCTTACTCTTTGGATTTGCTTTTCGGATCGTTCTTCCTTCAAATTAAATGTTTACTCTTTACATTATGCAGCTTTCCCAGCTGTGATATTGCGAAATTATTCAGTGCTCTTGGAGCAAGTCTAGGTGGTGCTTCAAATTGACAACTATTGGAATTGAGCATTGCTCCAGGAGCACCGAATAATTTCTCGATATTGTGTATAAAGTCTTTTAAAAAGAAGACATGTTAAATGTTCTTATGAACTAAATTTTTGCCTCAATAACATGAACTAAATTCACTAGTATTAGTGCTCTTCACTTAATACCATATATCATAATATTAATTCGCCCTATATATTAGAATCTTATTGAGATCATATTGTTAAGTATTTTGAAAATTATCCAACTGTCGCGTTATGTCATGGATCAACTAGTTGGTGATATTGGGTTGACTTTTTCAATGTATACAGATTTTGCAGTTTGATGAACACATTTATCTAGCACAGTATCTGATGACTGCATTTTTATTTTTATTTTTGCATAATCCCTTTGCCAATGGAGTTGGGTTTTTAATCATTTATGATTTGATGACTCGTATGTCTCACTGGCAGGTTTGTGTCTCTTCTGTTGATCCAGCAGCATTTCCAGCTGCAGTTGAAGCAGGAGCATTGATGGTTAGGCCATAATCTTAAGCTACTGTCATTTGATTTTGAGTTCACAAGCTTGAATATATGACCCTGTGGCTTTTTAATGCAATATTACATAAGTAGAAAAAGCACAATACATATTGTAAATTCTTATCAACAAAAGCTGATGGTTGATGCAGGTAGAGATTGGAAATTATGATTCCTTTTATGAGATGGGCATTCTTTTCTCTCCAGAGCAGGTATAAGAAAATACTAATCAAGGACTTATCTTATAAGAAAAAGTTGTTGCTTAAAAAATTGATGCGGTTAGCAAATGCTAAAAAAGGTTTCTTTGTTATTGCAAAGTTTAGGTAAGTTGATGTGCTTTTTTGCTTTTTTTTTTTTTTTTTAGTGATTTGCTTTTAGATTTTTCATTTTTTTTAAGATCCTTCTAAGACTAGAAGGGGACTGAGAAGTAGAAAATTTTAATGCAAATTTTAAAAAATTTCACTAAAGACAAAAAAAAAAAAATTTGAAAAAAATGTGACTTTTTTAGCAATTGGAAAACATAGATGAATCTTGTTAAAGAAGTTGTTTTATCACAATTTTCAGCTAAAAGAGCCGTAGCCAAACGGTCTAGCTTTTTCTTTTCTTTTCTTTTTTTGTTTTTTTTGGTGCTTAAATAGCTAAAAAGTGACTAAAAAAGCAGTAGCCAAACAGGGCCTGTAACTCAAGCTCGACTTGAGGGAGTACCTGCGGTCGAAGCAGGAGCACTATGGTCACGTTCAATCAGGTCCCCCTTCTACCTTTTTCCTGCTTAGAAAAATCCAGTAAAAGCATGAAAAATAGAGAATTAGACAACAGAGTCAGCTGTGAAGTAATTTTTGGAACATCCTAAATGAATTTGAAGACTAATTTTCCACCTCATGATTTTCACATCATATTGTTCCAACTAATACAAATCATAAGCCAATTAATTCATTCTGTTCAAACCATTCAAAGAAGCTTTTGATGATTTCTCTTCTTCTTACACTGTCGAATATTGTTTGCAGATACTAAATCTAACAAAGGAGACTAAGAGAATTCTTCCATCTGTGACACTATCAGTCACCGTGCCTCACACACTAAGCCTCCCGGATCAGGTCACATTCAACATTTTTATCTGTAGTATATAGTTCAGATTAGCTCGATTTGTTTATTGCATTTTATTATTATTATTTTTTTTTTGAACAGGTCAAGCTAGCAGAACGGTTGGAACAGGAAGGGGTTGACATTATCCAGACTGAAGGAGGGAAATGTTCTAATCCCTCGAAGGCTGGCGTTCTTGGTTTGATTGAGAAGGTATGATAAATACATACACATTATATATACATCATATTTGAATGAAGGACAATAAGAAGATCCGGAGTGTTCCTTTAGGCGAATGTTGCAAGAACAGACCATAAAATGTAGTAATGAGCGTGAAAATGTACCCACAAAACCTGTAATATTTGTCAATGTCTTGTAAAATAGGTCAAGATCTATTTGCAACACTCACTGAACCTTGATCATCATCTTAAAAGGTTTTGGGGAGAAATTCTGACCCAACTACTGCTCGACTGACACTAATGCTTTGTTTGAATCTTGGATTTATTAAGGGTCAGGGAAATGAAAAATTTTTAAAAATGAATGCAGCTTCTTTCATTTTCTTTGTATCTTTTCCCTTTTCTTTTCCGTTTGTCTCTATTAATTCACGATTCAAACATAGCCTAAAGGATGAAAATGAAGTTGCAGTATTCAGCAGCTGATGAATTGTATGGGACTAATACTAAACAACTGCCCTTCTTGGTAAATAAGTTTTTTTTTTTTTTTCTTTTTTATGAACTTGAAAAATATAAAGAAATAAAAAAAAATGCTACCCAAAATAAACTTCCTTAATTTTTTTTAATAAATTAATGTGGGGAGTAGTAATGAAGTATTAATATTTGAAATGGGACCCACTGAATTTAAATGATAAGAACAATGCAACTGACACATCAGTCGGTAAACTAGGTTTCTAAAAAATGTATGTTTCTATAACATTACTCAAACATAAAGCATAAACCCGAAAGCTTATTTACTCTGATCTCAAAATGTATGCTTTTCTAATCAATTCAACTATCAGTAGAAGTATACATTTGCAAGCAAAAGTTGTATGCACTCAAAACAGATTCCTTGAGAGCCCTTCTATGAAAACACCTTTTATGGACATAGAAGCTGTGAAAAATGTTATGTTTGCAGCAAAGTCATCCAAACTTCAAATTCTCCTGGCAGTTCCACTCCATGTGTCGGGTTCTGGGAAAGTCATCCCAATACTAGTGTTATCATATTCTATTTCCCGGGTTGTCAAGATCACTGTATGTGAGGTTCTGTGATAGATTTTCAATATGTGACTGACATATTGTTTTCACTTCGATGGAAAATTTTTAGGCAACCCCAACGCTAGCATCAGTGTATTCTATTTCCCGGGCTGTCAAGGTCCCTGTTATGTGTTCGTCTGGACTGAGTGCAGTTACAGCTCCAATGGCCATCACTGCAGGCGCTGCTGGTGTGGTATGTAATCTAAAAACTGTTAATGTGGGATGATGATCTTTTTATATTGAAGAATTAGGTTTGTTCAAATATAGTGAAGTAAATTACTAACATTAGTGTTTTCATGTATATACAGGGTGTAGGGTCAGCGATTAACAAGCTTAATGATGTGGTTGCGATGGTTGCAGAGGTCAGAAGTATTGCCGATTCATTAGGCATCTCTTCTGGTAGGCAAACAGTTGTTGAGGAGAAGACATTGAGACAGTAATTCATACAATTTTGTCAGTTCAAGATGCCATACATATGTATGACTTGGAAAAACCACTTGGGTTTCTATGAGATTATGTATAATAAACCAAACAATTGATTACTATTGCAATTTCAACTTCCTTTATTTTTTTTTCTCTTTCTTTCTTTCTTTATCTTGTTTGTTTTCTGAAAAAGTATCACACAATGCCTTCTGAAAACATATGGTGTATAATTCGTCATTTTGTAGAGAGAAAGAGAGAGTTCAGGTGGATGATATACATTGGAGAGAATGTAGTTTCGTTATGCTCCATTGGTTTGGGGAAAAATATTTTATGAATTTCCGCATTTTGTACATTTGATATAACAAAATATAAAAGTCAACTGATTTTTTTTTTTTTTTTTGATACGCAGAACACTATCAAGGCAGGATCTTTAAAATCCTCTTACAAGCCAAACTGGGAGAAACTAATCGATCTACCTAAACTGTCGGATTTTCACTTGAGTAGTACGGAGTTTGAACCCTGATCAGTAAGGAGAGGAACATACTCTCTTACTAATTAGAATGCCCCTTTTTGGTGTCAACTGAAATTATTTTTGATGATCTACAAAAAAACAAATCTATTTAGACAAAAAATTTGAAAGGTGAAATATTTTCCAAACTAAAATCTTATCAATTGCCACCCCACCTCCACTAATACAACTATTATTAGTACATTAGTTTTAAGAATACAACCAGGAAAACGTTTGGAGAAACTAACCGATCTATCTAAACTGTCAGATTTTCACTTGAGTAGTACGGAGTTTAAACCCTGATCAGTAAGGAGAGGAACATACTCTCTTACTAATTAGAATGCCCCTTTTTGGTGTCCACTGAAATTATTTTTGATGATCTACAAAAAAACAAATCTATTTAGACAAAAAATTTGAAAGGTGAAATATTTTCCAAACTAAAATCTTATCAATTGCCACCCCACCTCCACTAATACAACTATTATTAGTACATTAGTTTTAAGAATACAACCAGGAAAACGTTTTAATCCCAAAAAAAATTCTGGAATTTTTTTTTTACGCTTTCTGCCAAAAACGAGCGGGTGTAATTGAGAACAAAACCTGGTCAACAAATGTAAAAGATCCCACTGGGATCAAAATCCAATAAATTTCAGCAAAAACCAAAAGCATTAGCCACCAAAAATCACGTACTTCTGTATCAAATCGAATGCAATTTCCAAACAGTAATTTACATAAAGATTATACAGTTGTGTAGTTCCAAAGAACCATGAAGTTATATACAACTGATTTCCCAAATTTCTGCTGTTCCTACAGAAACACTTCTTCCCAGAACAAATAATCCTAACGGTCCTACTCATCAAACGCTGAGTCCTCACTTTCTTGATCCTCTCCGCTTTCCTGCAAAATTTCCGTTCATTCATAAGACAGAAAATATGTCACACAGTAATCATGCCATAGAATCATGGCATTCAAGAAACTCAAAGAACATGTAAAAGAAGCCTACCTTCTTTTTGTTATATGCTGCGATGGATTTATCAAAGTCTGCTCGTTTCTCTGTGGCTATATCATAGTATTGAACCTTTTCCTATTACATGTAAATTAAAAGGTTACAGCTGCAGGGAAAAAAAAAAGAAAAAAAAGAAGGCAAATAGCCATGAATCCATTAGCACATTCCACTTTAGGGTTTCTGGTATTTGAGCGTGTTTGAGTTTGCAATACAATGAGAAACCAACCCACCTTAATTTAATTAATTATTACAGGCGTGGTAACTTACCAACACTTAACCTGATTCAGATTCATGAATCGTCATAACCAACATTCTCACCCACTAAACCCACCACCACATCAAACCATCGACCGACTTCACTACCATTAATAATTGAAGGACAATCTTAGATGTTTCTTTTGTTTATTTCTTCTCAGCATACTTCTATGGATCTCAAAATGCACAACTGAGAAGGATTTCACTTCAGGGTCACATGAGGATTCCGTTTTATAAATAAAAAACTAAGGATAGTTTAAAACAAGTGTCAAGCGTTGTGCACTGCCAAACACATTCAAATCTATACCATTCCCTCACACAGCTTTTTTTTCTTTTTCTTTTTTTAACTGAAAAAACGTAGGTACCTATATCCGTGAAATTTTTCAAAATTCAATCCAGATCAAATGATTAATTGGACCTTTATTGGGAAACCAAAGACAGGACAAAACAATCCATAATTTTGTTGATTGGATACAAATGTGAAAGAAAATGATGAGCAGATGGTGCTTAAGAGTATACAGTATAGTGAACTTCAGTTGAAGCACAAACCTCATATGTCATTGTTTTCCACTTCTCTCCACAAGCTTTGCCAATCTGAAGCATGAAAGTACAGAAAAATTACATGAATATCAAAAGGGGAAAAGGGAGAGAAAATGGAACCAAATTAATAGTTAAATCAAAATAAACCAGATATGGAACATTCCCATACATACATCACGCATTGACTTGACATCTGGATTCTTTTCTTGGAATTCTTTACGAAAATCCTCCCTTGAAAATCAATCCAATAATCAGTTAAGAAACAAAAACTTATAAAGATCTTATGTGTATATGTGTGTAAAGCATAAAAAAAGGGCAAGGAAAAATTTAAGAAGCAGGTTGTGCATGCAGTTTATGCATATAATAGTTTACTTGCACCCAACCCTGTTACAAAGATAGCTAGTATAGCAAATAACTGGGAGCCTTGTACATTGGGTATGACCTTTACAATTGTTGCATATACATTAGTATGATGCTTCAAGTGTGAAATCATTCTTCCCATGAAATTCATCCAATGGCATCATTGGGTCATTTCCTAAACATGCCGCATGTACAATGAAATTTCAATTTCATGTCATCCATGTTACTATTAGGACTAACTGTTAAAACCTATCACTTACTTCACCCACTTAAACCTACTCCACTAAACCTAACCCACTACAACACTACCACCTCACCTACTCCACTAAACCTAACCCACTACACCACTACCACCTCCACTTCACCTACTCCTTACCTACTACACACTCACCCTCTTCTATATATAGGAATCATGAATCATTGTAATAAATATCAACATATAAATCAATAATATGTTACTATTAGGACTAACATTCGGTAGGCAATTTCATGACTCGGATGTGCAACCTTAGATAGAACCCAAGCCACTACCATGAGAAGAGCACACTGGACTATACTTACAACATCTTGGAAGCTTGAAGTGCTATTGGAGACCTTCATATATATGGAAGAAGTGCTATGGAAGAGCTTCATCAACAGACCAAGTAGGACAAGCAAAGGCTCAAAAATTTTAAGTTTTGTCAGCTTGGTCAACCATAGTAAGAAGTATGGTAAACTATGGTAAAGTCCAGTCTAGGAAATGTTCATCACAGAGTGACGGTCAACCAAGGTGGATGTCCAGAAGAACCCAAGTGGCAATAGTTTGGTCGATCATACTGATGCATGGCCAAACATAGCGAACAAAGATGGTTGACCACAACTGTAGAATGGTTGACACACCAGGAAATTTGTCCCCCCCCCCCCCCCCCCAACCCCCAAAAAAAAACAAAAAAAAAAACAAGCCATTAACTAACCGTTGGATGCTCGACTATATATACCCCCCCAGCAGTCCCCATTTGGGATCACGAGAGAAGGGACCTAAATGTATGTACACCTCTTGTACCCTCACAAACACCATTTTGGGATTATGAGAGAAGGGACCTACATGTATGTACACCTCTTGTACCCTCACAAACACCATTTTGAGTGTTGTTCCAACTATTGGAGAGTGAGAGAAGCCTTCATTCCTTTGACACAAGTTTTCCAAGGACTTGCTCCAAGGGAGTCATGAAGTTCTTTGCTAGTGGAACTACGGGAATCTAAAAACGTCATCCTAGTAGTGACTCCTTTTGTACTGACTTGCCTAAATTTACCAAACTTTAGTCTCATAAAATTTATTAAATCCAGCACCAAAAGACTTCCGACCATAATGTCACCTTATATTTCTTTTTCTCGCCAAATTGAAACCCTAAAAACTTACCTCTTTCATACAACCTGAGAATCTGTAAAGCTCATTCTTAAACAAACTTTAGCCGCATAAAACTAATTAAAACCAGCCCCAAAAAACCTCCTGGCATACTTAAACATCAATTTCCATATCATAATTTTCAAGAGTGTTTATATGCATTTTGACCTTTGCCCTTCAACTTGAACAACCTTCAATTTGCCAAAATACATTCCTATTCCATCTTAAAAGTCATCCTTTTGGTGAATTTAGCTTCTTAGTCTGTATGAAACTTGCAGAGGCCTTGTTTGGCAAACATACAATTTTATATCTTAAAGTTTAAATAGCCCAAAAAAGAGGGAAAAAAATGTAGTAGGGAACTAAGGAGCTCAAAGCTAACAGAGCATCTGGTCAAATCTTTATTTACAAAAATCTTACACTTTTGATGAATTGTTAGGGCATAGTATTCTTTCTTTTCTTTTTTTTGATAAAATTGTTAGGGCATAGTATGTGACGCCTGTTAAAACAGATGTCTGCCATGAAGTCAGAATTCTTGATTATGTTGATGATTAGCTGCCATAGAACCCAACAAATCAAGATAAGGAATTTGTCAAGTTAATGATTTAGGCTGAATTATACACAGAAGAATAATCTGTAACTTTCAAGGGAAAGGATTTGAGAAAAAGTGTTTCCTTCGAGAAAATAGTTATAGTGAGCATCTGGTCAACTCTTTATATACAAAAACCCTAAATTTTTTGATGAATTGTTAGGGCATGGTATGTGACACATGTTAAAATGGATTATCTGCCATTAAGTCAGAATTCCTGATTATGTTGAGGATTGCCTAGCTGCCATAAAGCCAGATTTAGGCAGACCGAACAAATCGAGATAAAGACTTTGTCAAGTTAATGATTTAGGTTGAATTATACACAGAAGAATAATCTGTAACTTATGTTGTGTTTGGGTCATGGATTTGGGTAGGAATTTGAAAAGGGAAAGGGAAAAGGTGAGTGAAATGCAAGTGAAATATAGCCTTTCCTTTTCCGTTTCCCTTTCCAAATCCCTACCCAAGTCCATAATCCAAACAGAGTCTTATGGGAAAGGATTTGAGAAAAAAGCATCTCCTTCGAGAAAATAGTTATACTAGAACCTACATTCTCCTTCAACAATTGAACACACCTATTGGGAAATAAACTAGTTTTTATTTTCCTTCTAATTTCATTTCCTGTCAATAACAAAAAGATCCATTTAAACCCTATCAAAAACAAACCCAATTGAAGGTCACAACAAAAAACACAAACACACACACACACACAACACATTGCCAATTCAACTTGCATTGATGATTATTCATGAATTTATAAACTCAACAAACAATTAAAACAATAGATACAAGAAATAAACCATTTTAGAGAAACTAAAAAAATCAAAGTTGAGATTATAATATAAAAAATATACAAAAACATACAAGAAGTAGAAGAAAGCAGTGGGGGGTTTCTTGGGTTTCTTGGCATCGATTTTCGCTGCCTTCTTCTTCGGCGTAGTCTTGGACTTGTTTCCCGAATTGGGTCTGCTCTGCTTCATCACTTTCTTCATCTTCTTCCCCGTTGATTTTATCTTCAACGCGATTTTCCTGGAAAATTTTAATCCATCATTTTCCTAGAAAAAACAAACCATAGAGAAAGCCAAAAGGGTTAAAGTATGCTGAGAAGAAAGAGTGGTGCTTACCCAGTTGTTGGGTTTTCAGCAGAAGCAGAGGCTGAGGAAGATTTTCGAGATTTTGAAGCTTTCTTTGCCATGGTGTGTGTGAGTGTGTGCCTGTTTTGAAGCTTTTGGCGTATTTGCCTTGAGGCTTTGTATTGTATGTGGCTGCCCGTTGAAGCTGAAGGTTAGTAGAAAATTAAGGCCGCGTTTGCTTTGATTTTCACAAATAAATTTTAAAAATTATTTCCACATTATTTCCGCATTTCAAAGGAAAATAAATGAGAGCACTAATTAGTGCTATCACTAATGATGTGGCAGTAGGCCCCACCAAGAATGATTTGATGTTTTGGCCTTGGTGTTGTATTTTTTTTCTTTTTTTATTGAGTGTCATGTCATTAGTGGTGTTTTTAGAGTTCTAAAATTAGTGGTCTCTATCATTGTTGCATTTCAAAAGATAAAATTATGATCTTGTTTGCAACTTGCCTTTTTGACTATTTTATGAGGTGACGGGTTGTCTCTAATTCACAAAATAGATAAAACAGCATTATTGGGTCCGTGAGGTTCATAATGCGTTTTATTTTGATAATCTAAACAGTTTAATGTATAGAATTTATTTATTATTTTATTCTTATAAAAAGTCATGTTAATGAGATATTGATAGCCCCTTGATTAGAATATATTTTTGTCAATAATTTATTTTTAAAATCATAATTTACCATTAAAAAATTGTTCTGATCAAGAGACTAATGATATCCGATTAACGTGATTGTTTACAAGGATAAAGTGTTTGATGAACTCTACACATTGAATGATTTAAATCATTTAAACGAGACTCGTGATGGGCCTCACGAGCCCAACAACACTGTCCAATTTACAAAATGGACTGGAGACAAGCTTGGCCTATCTTATAAAATGACAAAAAGTTGTGTTTTGGATGGTTTAGGATTTTTTTTTTTTTAGTTGAATAGATATTTGTGATAAAAAAGTTATTAATTGATGTATATGATATAATATTTTATCTTATTAACTATTTTAACTTTTATATATATATATATATATATATATCTTTATTGACTATTTTAACCACACAAAAAAAAAAACACATTTTAACTATCACTCTTTTTCTTTAATTGTGAGGACATATAGGATTCGTTTGACATATCTTTTGGGGGTTAAAATAGTTATAAAAAGATAAAATATGTTAAAAAGTCAATAAGATAAAATATTACATCTAAATCCTAATCATTTTATTTTTCTCTCACAAAAACTTAAAAAACCAAAAAACTCATTTCAAATAAGACTTTTTAATCCCAAACTAAAATAACAAAATAATTAAAAAATTAAAAAATCAACCTACATCCCAACCTAACCATACTTGTTTTGATTATGTGGCCCTACCTTGAACGCCTCTTCCTACTGCATGGTTCCACTCCAGTCTCCGGCGCTCATAAATCATGGCATTAACAAATTATTTATGTTTGGCAACACAATATTGAACAAATCCTTTATGTTTCGTAACATAGTACTAAACATAAAAGACTTATACAATTACTCGGTTTTGAACGTAAAAGCCCAATTAGAGGGTAGATTTTGAACAAATCCAAGAGTATAAACTTCGATTCAAATGACTATTGTTGGCTACACATTTTGTACTAAGCCAGTGACAATCCAACGCGTGGCAAAGTGAGGGTAATATGGAGAGACCAGGTAGGTCTTCGATCCTGACCATACACGTGGCAATTAATATTGGTTGTTATAAGATCTGAGTAGTAGCAGATCAACAAAGAGACGTACAGTGACGTGGCTTCAACGGTTACTCACATTTCAAATTCAAATATAAAGGGGAAGCCTAACTGCAAGTGAAGGCGTAGTGGGACTACTTATAAGGTAGCATGATCAGCAACTACGGAGGAGCAGTTCGACGGTTTGAAGTACAATTCGATGGTTATCTTCGGAGAGTATAAATAGCAGGAAGGACTTCAGAGAAGAGAACGGAGAAAAATCTAAAGAATCACTTTACATATTCCAGTGTTATTTCCTGTCCTTTATATTCCTGTATTTTTAGTTTCTGCGCTGCACTTCATTTGTAGGAGTAGTTGTCAAGTATATTGTCGCTGTAATTCTATACGGAACTGAGATCATTGTAAGTTCTTTTTATACTAATGAAATACTCCAGTTTAGTTAACTGTTCTTATGTTCAGATTTTCTAAAGTTTAATTACCAGTAAACTACCAATAAAAGTCCTCTTTATTGAGGCCGAAAGAACCATAACACAATCGTCTGAATAATTGTTTGGCAATTCTGTAAGGACTGATTGATCCTTGCTGGCACGCTCATAGTTACGAAAGTAACCTTTGAAAGCCAAAAAAGCCAACAACTATGTTCTCAATTTCTATCAAAATCGAAGAACCCAGTTTTCTTGGATTGAAAATTGCGCTCAATTAGAGTTTCGAATTGATTCAATCAATTTTCAACACAATCAGTCTTCATCGTCGATGATGGAGACAGTGTCGCTAATGGAGGGGGATTGTCGTCCTTCATTGTTGACAGAGAAGGTGTGTAAATGAGGTGGGTGTACATAAATTAGGTGATAATATTATAAATAGGGGTAAGTATTATGTGGGGATGTTAAAAAAAATATTATTAAAATCGAATTTTTAGGTGTGGGTTCAAAGAAATAAGGGGTCGAAAAAATAAAGATAGGTGTTAATGATAACAATCTAAAATAATAGATCAAAAATTTTAGAGCAATTTTTTTTTTTTTAAATTTAAATATTTATTTTTATCAAATTAAATTATATTTTTGGAAAAAAAAAACTTAAATTATTTTGAAATTAAAATCAAACAGGACTCTCATGTTTTACAACTTAAAAAACAAAATTAATAATCAAAAAAAGAAAAAAGGCCAAAACAGGAAAATAAACAACTAAAACAAAATCTTTTCTTTTTTTTTTTATTCTCCTCTATACAAAACCATCTATAAACATCCAAATAAAACAAAATAACAACACAACAAATCCATCATCATCAACTCAAAATTTATCTAGAAAAAGGAATCAATCCCTCACATTCATTTCATATGTAGACCCCACACTTCATCAATTCAATTTCCATCACACAATCACATTCGAGGTAAATTCGAAATTTGTAAACACAGGTTCTTAACATTTTTCAAAACCAAAAAGTTTACAACCAAACTTTATAACAACATTCATGTAATTAATGACACTATCTTGATGTTGTGTTTTGATAACCAATAGGTTAGTCCGTTGGGTCAAAATTTTTACACCTCATTAGGAGGTCAGTGCAATTCATTGAATTTTATTGTAATATCTTATATAAATCAAATTTATGAAAAAAAAAATATTATTTTTGATCATAAATTTAAAAATATAAAAATAAAATAAGACAAATATAAATGAAATATAAATATAAACATATTTTTTTAATTTCTCTTATACTTTTTTAATTTTTACCATGATTCAAATATAACGTAACAAGCAAAAGTTACACAAAGCAAATGGAAAGCACCCTAGAAAGTCAAAATGAGCACATGGATACACTTTTTTGTTTTTTGATCAAGATGGATAGATGTACACTTCCTAACATAACTGTAGCTGCTTGGTGGAATACAAAGGAAAAATATTTTTTTTCCCCAATTAAAATTAGGGAAAATATAAAAAAAATAAAATAAAAATAGAAAGTTAGAAAAATAATTGTAAATATGCACTAGATTGTATTTTCATGAATTTATAATTATTTTTTTTACTTTTCATTTTTTAGATATTTCCCCTAAAAATTATCTCATTCACTCTCTTTTTATTTTACCATCTATATATACCGACAAAAGTGCATTATTATTATTTTTATAATTATAGATAGTCTAATCAACTTGAAAGAAGAAAATTTTGTATTATTATCAATTATTGCTGTTATTTAATTTTCAAGAAAAAAATAAAAATAATGGAAAATCAGTCTAATTTATTTATTATTTGGTTAAGATTGAATTTTTCTTTAATCCATCATGTGAGCTGAACCAATTTAGTTTGGGCATGTGAATTCATCACGAGTTAACTATAACAACCTAATCATTCATTTTATAAGTTTCTTTATATAACTCATCAATTACAAAATTAAATTCATCCAATAATTTTGTCATATGATTCCGTAATATTTGTCTTCAAATAAGAAAAGACAAGTATAATTTTGAAAATATATTACCAATATTTTTGCACTCTATTTTTGTTTTCACCTACTGTAGTTACAAAAAAGTGCTTCAAAATTTTGTTTGATTAATTACACTTGCCTCCTCGAAATTTGAAAAAAAATACAATAAACTCCACAATTTTGATATAATTGCTATCACATCCCTTTTAGTTAAATTGGAGAGACCGAAACTAACATAAATAATGTAAAGACATAAACATAAATAATGTAAATATATACTTTAGTATGATAAAATTAATTTTATATTCATGTGATTGACGAATTATTAATGAAAAATAAGCTAAATGCTATAGTAATTAAAACTTTAAGAGGATTAATATGATCATGCCAAATTTATTGGACATATTTTATATTTTCTCTAAATTTAAAAGAGAATATGCATCATTTATCTGTTTTTTTTTTAATTTTTTAATTTATTTTTTATAATTTTAAATTGTCCAATCCAGGTCCAAACATGTTTATGTGCTACTGATATATTGTAATTTATTCAACATCTCTTTATATGTATTTAATTGCGGAGACATTCGACAATATGCCTTTGAAATGGTGTATTATATGAATTTTTAATTATATTATTTTCTTTTTTAATTATGATAAATTTTTTTCTTTAATTATAATATTATTTTAGTTATGACTCATGAAATTTTTAATTTTATATCTCATGTTTTATTTGATTATAATTTTTTTTTAATTATAATTCAAAAAATATAAAATTATATATATTTTTTTAATTATAAAATACATATGATATATACATTTTAAAAAATATGCACCATAATTTTCAACAACAACAATGATTCATCCCACTAAAAACATCACCACTAATAACACTAATGCATTAAAAAAGTAAAAAAAAAAAATACAACTTCAAGACCAAAACATCACATCATTAATGACAAGACCTACTGCCACCTAATTAGTAGGAGCACTAATTAATACTCCTAAACATTTTTCTTTTCAACAATAATAAAGACTTCCATTTTAAGTCACTTCCATAACTTTTAAAATGATTCATATCGCTAATGATAGAACCACACATCCACGACATGAAAAACATTGAAAATTGATGGGACACCAACCATTGGAAATTGTGAAAAACATGAAAAACAGAAAAATATCACATGACTTATATATTCCTATCCAAGTATAAAAAATTATTACTCAACTTTCACATCCCCTAACTTCTATCCGTATCCGTATTTTATAAATTAATGTCATAAATGTTGTCATAACTATTTGTAGATGGATGGTGGAGGCAGCTCATGCTGCCTAACCAAAGCTTACCTTAGCGCATTACGTTCTATCCTTCCTTTTTTGTTCCGTTTTTTTTTTTTTTCAATTGGAGTACACCAATACTACCAAATATTGGATGTACTGGTCAACCAAAATTGAGATTTGCATTGGGTGGTGTCAACAAAAGTTTAAAAACTACGGGTTTATTTGGCATTAATTTTTTGGTATTGAGACTCTTTTTAGTTTGGTTTTTTTAATCTCCTTTAATTTTTATTTTAAGATTTTTTTAATTTTTATAAGAAAAAAAATGTAATGATTATGGATAAAAAATAATATTTTATCTTACTGACTTATATAATTTATTTTATCTTTTTGTAATTATTTAACTCCAAATTGTTAGTCAAACCATGACTAACTAAAAATGCCATAAAAAGTAAAATGTTTGATGGTTCAAATAGTCATTATACATTTACCTAGTGAGAGGGGAAAATCCAATGAGAAGGAAGGGCCGAGCTATGTATGTGCTCGGTCGAGAAGTCTGGGCTGAGCTATGTGTGCAATTGAGGGGAATTTACACCGAACAAGGGACCGGACTACATGTGGAATGGGCCGACCTAAGGATAGTTCGAGTTAATGACAATGTCCTCTGTATAGACCGAGCAATATTTGGCTGAGCCACAGTTGACCGGTTAGACAACTCGGAGCTAAGCCGATTGATAGAAGTTGGTAAATGGCCTTGTATTGGGTTATGGGTAGCACGACAGGAGTCGCTACATGGCCCAATCGGAATGTGATGAGAGGAATCCACTAAGGGTGCGCGTCAATACCGTTTAGCGGTTTGGCCAATGTTATTTGGCGGTATTGACGCGTACACGTGTAAGGAATAGAGAGGGCAGTACAACTACTCGTCCAAAAGAGGACGACAGAAGTAGTGCGTGCACAACCTTAGGAGGCGGGGCAGCAGCCTAAAGAAGGCACGCGACCTTACACTCAGAAAAGCTAAGCAAATTCTACCAACTCTCTCTCTCTCTCTACATTCCCTTTCTTTCTAAAGTGTGCTAACTTGATCGTCGGAGGGGTTTTTTGGCTGCACACCTGCCGGGTAGCTCACCGTCGTTTTGTTCTCAGCTTGAACGACTTTGTTCGGAGCTACATAGAGCTTGGACCCAAGGAGTACGAAGAGCGACTAATATTTCCTCCCTGTACAATTGGCACCGTATGTGGGAAATTTATAGGCAAAACCTTGTCCTCCAAGCTTTTCTAATCATCTTTTATGGCGAACTACGACGACATTCCGCTGTCTGCCATCAACGACATCATGCCAGAGTCCGTTCGGCGCAAAGATGACCTGTCTGCCATTCCGACGATGGCTCATTTGGAGACCTCCGGACAAGGGCTTCCTAGAAATGCGCGAGACAAGCACGCAAGGAGTTCTGGACGCTCTGTCAGCCTAAAAGAGCGTCACCGGTGGCGAGACTCACACACTAGACAAACTGAGAGACCATGATACCTTCATCAAGAAGATGACAACAGAGGTAGAGACCATGAAATGCTAGATGAAGAGAAATGGCGTCGCTGGAGTGGGAAACCACAATGAGCACGCCCATTCTCATCGTTTCGACAGCCAGAATAGGCACCGCACCACTTCACTCTCCCTCACAAGAAACTTTAGAGCTGGAGACTACGTCGCATTGGCGGCGACATCTCGTACGTAGGATAGCAATTACCGCGCCTCATGTTTGACGACGGCGTTGAGATATTCACGCTCCGGCCAATTAAAAGACCTGAGGGATGTGTTGGAAGAGCACGCTTGCTAGCGGGAAGCGCAGAGGTTGCCTGTACTGCGGTGGCTGGCCACTAGAGGGCAAGCTAGTGAAGTGGTCACCATGCTATCACCATTCTTGGCGGCATACGCGCCACCAGACAGAGAGTTGGCAAGGCTGAGAGCCACCCCTTTTTTCTGTAGAGATGAAGAACACACCGCTCTCCCTCGAGTTCTATCAGCTAAAGTTCACGCTCTATGACAAAAAGACTGATCTGTACATGCACATAAGTCACTTCCGGCAGGTTATGGCTAGGCATAGGCAAAACGATGCGTTCATGTGCCTTATTTTTCCATTGAGTTTGGGCGAGTTAGACCTAAAATGGTTCGAAAGGCTGCCAGAAGAGAGTATCGAGAGGTGGCAGGAATTGGCAGAGGCATTTGTGACACGATTCAAGACCAACACCAAAGCAGCCAAAGAAGTCGACCACCTTTTGGGAATCAAGATGGAAACAAGCGACTCTTTGAAGGCTTACAATGCCAAGGATTGGGTGACATTCAATGGGATTCTTGATTGCCCGATGAACCTAGCAATCACCCAGTATAAGCACGGTCTTCCAGTCGAACATAGACTGAGAGACTCGCTCACAATGAATCAATTGTTGGCTATAGAATGACTCATGCAACACATTAATGAGCACATTCGAGTTGAAGATGATGCAGCCGCAGTTACTGTTAAGGCAAATCCGATAGTAGAGGGCAAGAGAGTAGTGAGAAAAATTCAAGTAGCCGGACAAGAGGATGGTCGTGCAAGCTACCATGGAAGAGATCTAGAGAGTTTGATATTGGAAGACGACAGTAAGAAGGTGAGGAAAATGAGCAACTAACGATCATTTTGATGGAAAGATCAAAATTCCTTACTAGACGGATTTTGCTCGACAAGAGGTTTATTGATGATTTTGTTCAACTTTGGAATTCCTTACCGGACTAATTTTGCTCGACAAGAGGTTTGTTGATGGTTTTGATCAACTTTGAAATTCCTTGTCAGACAAATTTTGCTCGGCAAAAGGTTTATTGATGGTTTTGATCAACTTTGAAATTCCTTACCGAGTTGATTTTGCTCGCCGAGAAGTCTTGCCGAGTTGATTTTGCTCGCCAAGATACAAACTGCCGAGCTGACCTTGCTCGCCAACTTTGGAGATCCTTGCTGAGCTGATTTTTCTTGCCAAAAAGCAAGTTGCCGAGCTGACCTTACTGGCCAACTTTGGAGTTCCTTGCCGAGCTGATTTTGCTCGCCAAGAAGCAAGTTATCGAGCTGACGTTGCTCGCCAACTATGAAGTTCCTTGTCGAGCTAATTTTGCTTGCCGAGAAGTCTTGCAGAGCTAATTTTGCTCGCCAAGATACAAACTATCGAGCTGACGTTGCTCGCCAACTTTGAAGTTCCTTGCCGAGTTGATTTTGCTCGTCAATAAGCAAGTCGTCGAGCTGACCTTTGCTCGCCGACCTTAAAATTCCTTACTGAGCTGATTTGCTCGCCAATAAGTAAGTTGTCGAGCTGACTTTGCTCGCCAACTTTGAAGTTTCTTACCGAGCTGATTTTGCTCATCAAGAAGCAAGTCGCCAAGCTAACCTTGCTCACCAACCTTGAAGTTCCTTGTTGAGTTGATTTTGCTCGCCAAGATGCAAGTCACCGAGCTAACTTTGCTCGCCAACTGTGGAGTTCCTTACTGAGCTGATTTTACTCGCCAAGAAACAAGCCGCTGAGCTGACCTTGCTTGCCAACCTTGGAGTTCCTTGCCAAGTTGATTTTGCTCGTCAAGATGCAAGTTGCTGAGCTGACCTTGCTCACCAACTTTGGAGTTTCCTGCCGAGCTGATTTTGCTCGCTAAGAAGCAAGTCGCCAACCTGACCTTTGCTCGCAGACCTTAAAGTTCCTTGTAGAGCTGATTTTGCTCGCCAATAAGCAAGTCGCCAAACTGACCTTTGCTTGCTGACCTTGAAGTTCTTGGTCGAGCTGATTTTTCTCACCAAGAAGCAAGTCGTTGAGCTGACCTTTGCTCGCTGACCTTGAAATTCCTTACTGAGCTGATTTTGCTCGCCAAGAAGCAAGTCGCCGAACTAACCTTGCTCACCAACTTTGGAGCTCCTTACCGAACTGATCTTGCTTGCCGACCTTGAAGTTCCTTACCGAGCTAATTTTGCTCGCCAAGATGCAAGTTGCCGAGCTAACCTTGCTCGCCAACTTTGGAGTTTCCTGCCAAGCTGATTTTGTTCTGCAAGAAGCAAGTCGCCGAGTTGACCTTGCTCGCTTACTTTGGAGTTCCTTGCCGAGCTGATTTTGCTTGCCAAGAAACAAGTCACCGAGCTGACTTTGCTCGCCAACTTTGGAGTTCCTTGTCGAGCTGATTTTGCTTGCCAATAAGCAAGTCACCGAGCTGACCTTATTCAGTAACCTTAGAGTTCCTTGCCAAGATGATTTTTCTCGCCAAGATGCAAGTTGCCGAGCTGACCTTGCTTGCTAACTTTGGAGTTTCCTGTTAAGCTGATTTTGCTTGCCAAGAAGCAAGTTGCCAATCTGACCTTTGCTCGCTAACCTTGAAGTTCCTTACTGAGTTGATTTTGCTCGCCAATAAGCAAGTCACCGAGCTAACCTTTGCTCGCCGACCTTGAAGTTCCTTATCGAGCTGATTTTGCTCGCCAAAAAGCAAGTCGTCAAGCTGACCTTTGTTTGTCGACCTTGAAGTTCCTTACTGAGCTGATTTTGCTCGCCAAGAAGCAAGTCGCCGAGCTAACCTTGCTCGTCCATTTTGGAGCTCATTGCCGAGCTGATTTTGCTTGCTAAGAAGCAAGTCACTAAGCTGACTTTGCTCGCCAACTTTGGAGGTCATTGCCGAGCTGGTTTTGCTTGCCAATAAGCAAGTCACTGAGCTGACCTTGCTCGCTAACCTTGGAGTTCCTTGCTAAGCTAATTTTGCTCGCCAAGATGCAAGTTGCCGAGCTGACCTTGCTCGCCAAGGAAGTTACCAAACTGATTTTGCTTGTCGAGAAGTAAATCGCCGAGCTAAGTTGGTTAAGTGGTTAACACGAAAACCGAAAAAATATTTTGAAAAATTTGAGCTATGAAGATTTGTGCAGCAGTACAACGCGGGGCTCGAAAACAAGTGATGAAACTTGACCGAGCTATCATGAAGCTTAATGACAAACTGAGCTGAAATGAAGATTATACAAGAACAAAGTAATCCCAATCAGGTTGTAACCGATGGGATTAAGGGGCCATTGAGAGAGGAAAATCCAATGAGAAGGAAAGGCCGAGCTATGTATGTGCTCGATCGAGAAGTGTAGGCCAAGCTATGTGTGCAATTGAGGGGAATTTACATCGAACAAGGGACCGGACTACATGTGGATTGGGCTGACCTAAGAATAGTCCGAGCTAATGACATTGTCCTTTGTATAGACCGAGCAATATTTGGCTGAGCCGTGGTTGACCAGTTGGACAACTCGGAGTTGAGCCGATTGATGGAAGTTGGTAAACGGCGTTGTACTGGGTTATGGGTAGCACGACAGGAGTCGCTACGTAGCCTAATCAGAATGTGATGAGAGGAATCCACCAAGGGCACGTGTCAATACCGTTTGGCGGTTTGACCAATGTTGTTTAGCGGTATTGATGCGTACACGTGTAAGAAATAGAGAGGGCAGTATAGCCGCTCGTCCAGAAGAGAACTACAGAAGTAGTGCGCGCACAACCTTGGGAGGTGGGGCAGCAGCCTAAAGAAGGCACGTGACCTTACACTCAAAAAAGCTAAGCAAATTCTACCAACTCTCTTTCTCTACATTCCCTTTCTCTCTAAAGTGTGCTAATTTGATCGTCGGAAGGGTTTTTTGACAGCACACCCACTGAATAGCTCACCGTCGTTTTGTTTTCAGGTTGAACAACTCTGTTTGGAGCTACATAGAGCTTGAACCTAAGGAGTATGGAGAGCAACTAATATTTTCTTCCCATACACCTAGAAAAAGTATTAACCATTTTTTAGTGAAATATGTTGGATCAGCGTTTTCCATGTATAAAATTTAAGAATTCCATGGTGCTCCAAAAGATATAAAAAAGAAGAAGGTGAATTGATTAAAATATTTAGAAATACCAAAATAAATACTATCCAAGAAAATTAATCTATTGAGCAAGATAGGCCAAAATCAGTGTATGAATATGACGATTATTATAATTTTTTTCCACACATGTCATGGTTATCAATACAACATTAAAGAATTATATTATTTATTTATTTATTTTTGATAAAAAAAAGTCACATTTTTTGGGAGTTTCTATTTAAACTTTAATTTTCTTTTAAATATTAATTATTGAAGAAAAAAAAGATATCAACTACCAATTTCTTTAAAGTGCAATTAATTTTTGTAATTAATATTTGAATAATTCATTTTTGGTCAAAAATTATATTTAAGTGTCGACTAAGGGAAAAAATGGTTTGGAAATAATTTAAGGCCACATTTTTTTAGCTATAAATTTAGAAGTAAAAAAAAAAAATTATTTATTTTAAGTTAAAAATGTCAAAGGTTACATTAGCTTTTTCACCATATTTTGAGAAGTAGAGCCAGTTTTTAAGTTTTTTTTTTTTTGATTTTTTTTTTAAAAATTATAAAAAAATAAAGAGGTGATGTAATCCAGAAAAACAAAAAAAACAAAAAAATGGCTTTTTAACCCCATTGACAAACTAGGCCAAAAAGGCGACTAATTTACTATATTTGGTTGGAGTTTTAAAAAATAATTTTTTGAATCCATTTATTCTAGACACACTTAAAAAGAATAAAATTTGTGATTAAAATTCACTAAATACAAAAAAAAAATACAAAAATTCAATATATTTTCATATTTTTTTTATATTTATTGAATTTAAAAAAATTTACAAATATTTTACTTTTTAAGTGTATTTAAATTAAGCAGATCTAAAAAGTGAAAAAAAAATTGATTAAAATATTAAAAAAATTTAATAAAAACAAAAAAATAAAGATTGAAAATTTAAAAATTATTTTTAAAACCTCAAAACTTAACAAAATGTTAGCTCTTTTTTTTTTATTTATAAATAAGAATACTAAAATATTAAAAAAATGATAAATTACAAATATAGTTCTAGAAATTTACTTAAAATACAGATTCTCTTCTATAATTTAAAAAAATTATGAATACCCAACATTCTTAACTAGTCTTGTATACAACAATACAATTATTTCAATTGTTAATTAAAATATATTTATAACATCATTAAAAAATATTAATTGACTTAATGATTGATTAATAAAATGAGTAATATGTTATATGATCATAAACTTGAAGGGAAGAAACGTAATTTTCAAAATGTAATTATTTCAATTCATATATTAGGATAAATTGCAAATACATTTTCTGAACTTTACTTAAAATATGAATTAGCTCCTGTAATTTTGGAAATTACATTCCTTCTGTTGAAATTTCTAATTTCATAACAAGTGATCTATTTTATTAATAAATTATTAAATTAATTAAAATTTTTTAATGATGTCAGAAATTTATTTCAATTAATAATTCAAGTAATTTTATTATTGTATAGGAGGATAATTAGAAATTTTATTTTTTTTAAATTATTTTTATTAAATAAAACATTATGATAATGAAGTATTTCTAATTTTTTAAACTACAAGGTAATTCGTATTTTAAGTTAATACCAATAAGCCGCCATCCCAATGTACTCTCTTGTTTCGTTTGGTATAAACTTTTTCATCCCAGCTAAAAAAATTTCTATTTGGAATAAATTTTTGATTTTTTTTTGTAGTTAATTTGATAATTATGAGAGAAAAAGTAAAATAATTATAACTTAAATATGATATTTTGTCTTATTAACTAAATTAATCTATTTATTTTTATTGACTAATTTATTTTGAATAGCCTAAATAAAATGTACTTTTTAATTTTTTATGAAAAAATATACAAAAATAAAAAAATAATCAGCGTGTTTGGTTTAAGTTTTCTGAAAATTGAGTTTATTTATTTATTTAATATTATTATTATTTTTATTTTAGTGAATACTTTTAAAATTTTAAGCAATTTTTTTACTTTTTTAAATGCACCTTATTTAGATTTATCTAAATAGTAAAATAGTTGTGAAAAAACATTTAAAAAAATTAATAGATATACAAAAATATGAAAAATGTATTGAATTTTCGTTATTTTTTTATTATATTTTTGGTATTTAGTGAATTTTTTAAAGATTTTTTCTTGACAAGTATTATACTTTTTAAGTGTATTTATATTTACAAAAAATAAAAAAATAAAAATTTTTAAAAAGTATTTTTGAGAAACCAAAATCAAACAAGTTGAATATGATAAATAAATAAATAATAATAATAATAATGCACCCAAACCCCCTCACAACCAAACGAAGCCTTATTTTGAAAATATGATAAAAAGTGACTTTTTGACTTTTAACGAAATTTTTGCTTTTTTTAGACAAATTATTTGAAAAGTTGATAAAAAATTACTTTTGATTTTTTTGATTAATATTTATTTATGATGTCAAATTACAATAAAATGACCAAACGACTACCATTTATTTATAATTTCACCTATATAACACATTTTAATCCAAGAAAGGATAGAATTATAATTTTACCGTTGACTAAAAAGTAACTTTTCAAAATAAAAAAATGACAAAAAAATCAACTTATAACTTTTGTTACAAACTAAGTAACTAAAAACAATGTTGCCAAAACACAACACTCCTATATAATAATAATGAACACATGGCCTCACTAGACAAATGCTATGAATTGAAGGGACTCCAGGTGTGTGTGTAATTGCCTCAAATAGCCTCCATTTCTGACACCCACCCACCCACCCACACCCACATTGTTCTCATCGACACCACCACCACCACCGACCACCGCGAACCAGCATGCAGGCTCTCCAATCCTCCTCTCTCCTCCGCCCATCTCCACTAAACCCACTTCTCAAATCCTCCCCAAACCTCCCCACCAATGCCAAACCCTCCTCCACATCCACCCCCAAGAGGACTCTCCCATTCATCTCTGCTTCCGCTCCGAAACGCGAATCCGATCCCAAAAAACGGGTCGTAATCACGGGTATGGGTCTCGTCTCCGTCTTCGGCAACGAAGTTGATGCTTACTACGACAAGCTTCTCGCAGGCGAGAGTGGAATCAGACTCATTGACCGGTTCGATGCGTCCAAATTCCCTACCCGATTCGCTGGCCAGATCCGCGGGTTCAACTCTCAGGGCTACATTGATGGCAAGAACGATAGGCGTCTCGATGATTGTCTCAGGTACTGCATTGTTGCTGGGAAGAAGGCTCTTGAAGCTGCTGATCTTGGGGGTGATAGGCTCGGAAAGGTATGTGATTGGCTTGGCTTGGAATTTGATGGAAAACTTTTGAATTTCACTTTTAATTGATTGTTTGATTGCTTAGTGATTTTTGGTTTCTGGGTTTTGATGGGTGTGTGTTTGAATCATCGATATATGTATATATATATGTGTGGATTGGTTCTTCACGAATTTGTTGTAGAAGTGAACATTGTATTGCCCATTCAATTTTTTGTTTTTGTTTTTGTTTTTTGGGTAGCTAAATTGGGGTTTTCCTTTTGTTTTTTCCCTTCTTGTTTCTTGTTTTTGTTTTTAAAACCAACAAATTTTGTCTTCTTGAATTTTTTTTTTAAAAAGATTAATTACACGAAGGCCATTCTACTATTAGCGAATATCACCTCACCCTCGACTATGAACCCTACATATTGACCCGATCAACTATAAAAATTATAAAAATACACCCCTTTTAAGGTGGTATGTAGGGTGAAAGTGATAGTTTTTAGGGTCAAAATGTATGGGTATATGAGGGGTAAATATTATTGGTTGAGGGTCTTGGTTTAACTAATCCTTGTTTGAATGTAAAAGCAATTCTTTCAGAGCTATACCTTTCATTTTTTTGGGTACCATATGGTTTTGTCTCATATTTTGATTCTGTCTAGAAAGTTCTATCTATCTCACACACATTTATTGGTTAGAAAATTGTTGCTGCACGATTTTGTCAGTATTTATATATTAGTCAGAAATTAAAATTGATCTGGACTGAATTGCTTGTTTAATTTGCTCTATATCTGTTCTAGTAGTAGTACCATGCTTTGCTTCATGCATCTTTCATGTATGCATAGATCGATGTGACTGTATGGGTGAATTTATTTTACACGATTCACAAATGTCAATTTTTGAATGTTAGGAGAATATATTATGGTTTTTAAAGAATTTTATGGTTGGTGGGATATGGAGCCCCGCATATCTTAATATGAAGCCAAAGTCTTCCTAATTAGATGTGATGTAATCACGGTCTTGTATAAGAATTACTGATTATGAAGTCCTTTGGGCAAACATTAAACTTAACTGGCTTTCTTGTCCTTGAATCGGGTTAGTTGCTATTTGAACAATGGGGAACATCTGCATCACTTAACAAGCCTCACTGATGGAGTTAAGTAGAACAGGAAACCTGACTAGAGAGAATCAGTATTTGAGATGATATGTAAATGTTGGGTACATATTATTGCTGCTAAAATTTGCAATCTTTGCAAGACTCCCCGCTTTGGTACGAGGAACGGGAGTGGATACATGGTACGCCGCATGCTCTAAAAAATTAGGGGATTGCTTTGGATCTCTGAATTCACTATTTGGGAACGAAAGTGTACCATATTTCGGAAAATGTGTTCCAAAACATAAATTGCTAGGGTGTTAGCGTTTTTTGGTAACACTAATTAGGCTTCACCGGATCTCCTAGCATGGTGGAAAAGATTCCGTGATTCTATTTTTGATATGATTTTGTAAAGTTATGTCAATTTGTTTGGCTCAAGGACTGGAGCATTGCCCTCGAAGTGTCTTTCATTTCATTTTGTTTCGTTTTCCCCCCAAAGTGTTCTATGTAGGCTGTACTTGATATAATAACCACATTTATTTATATTTTTTTGCAGATTGATAAGGAGCGAGCTGGTGTGCTTGTTGGAACAGGGATGGGTGGTCTTACAGTGTTTTCTGATGGCGTCCAGGCTCTCATAGAGAGAGGTTACAGAAAAATCACTCCATTTTTCATACCTTACGCCATAACAAATATGGGCTCTGCCTTGCTTGCAATTGAGCTTGGTTTTATGGGACCAAATTATTCGATTTCAACCGCTTGTGCTACCTCCAATTATTGCTTTTATGCTGCTGCCAATCACATCCGTCGAGGTGAGGCTGATTTGATGATTGCTGGAGGAACTGAAGCTGCCATTATTCCCATTGGCTTGGGAGGTTTTGTAGCATGTAGAGCTCTGTCTCAGAGGAATGATGATCCCCAAACTGCTTCTAGGCCATGGGATAAAGAACGAGATGGCTTTGTTATGGGTGAAGGTTCTGGAGTATTGGTAAGTTTGTTGGTCATATGCTAGGTGGTGTGAAACTGTCATATAATTCTATTTATTTGCTGGTTTTTAGTTTATGTAGACTCTTTCTTTTCCAGTTTCTGGGAACAAAACAAAAGACACGCACAATGTGTTCCTGATTATCTCATGTCATTGTCATACCTCAGATCATGATTTTGTACTTTCTATCAGTACATTTACTTGTTTCTTGACTTCATTGGTTCCTCAAATCACTTTCGAATCTTGTGTCTTGCTTTGTATTTAGCTAATATTGGAGGATGGCTAAGATGAACACATTCCTTTCCTCCTTTCCTCCTTCCTTTTGTCTCCACAGCTACTAACTGGATAAACTATTTCTGGTTCTACGGAACGTGGCCTTTTATGAATTGACTATTAGGATAAGTATTGATAATATAATTCAGGTTTGTGATGATATACTGTATTGTGGGTAGGTGCTGGAGAGCTTGGAACATGCAATGAAACGAGGTGCTCCAATTATTGCAGAGTACTTGGGAGGTGCGGTAAACTGTGATGCTTATCACATGACTGATCCAAGAGCTGATGGACTTGGTGTCTCTTCATGCATTGAGAGAAGCCTTGAAGATGCTGGTGTGTCTCCAGAGGAGGTATTTATTTTGTTTTCGTTAAAGGTCAAATTTATTATTCTGTATCTATATGATGGATTGTTTATTTTTGGTTGAGGATACTTTTCAATTAGTTCTGTCCATTTTAAATTTTACTTTTATAGTTTCTCACTCTTCATGCATTACGTTATATATACTTATATATGTATATATATATAAGGTGGGCCTGTTGCCGCATCTAACTATATGAGATGCGTTGTATTTATAGGAAGGTTCTTAGGTTGTGTCAAAATTCAGTTAGGTTGAAAGGATTGTCTCTAGATTCTGGTGAAGTTTAGTGGCGATGTCTCTCTCTCTCTCTCTCTCTCTCTCTCGATAGGATTGACCTAAAGCAGCCTGACCCATGTGGATCATAGCGCTTTGCCGAAACCTTTATCTTTAGCCTCCAAGCCGCAAGAGCCATAGGCTCGTAGTGTATGTTGATTACTTCAGCGTACCTAGTTTTTGCCTCTTGGCCAAGGTTTATGAACTGCGCGGTACAACATTTGTGGGGATGGAGTAGTTCAACTGCTTGTAAACAGATGGTTTGGATGCGCAGTGTGACCACAGTGGAGATGGGCACGTTGTATGACAAGTGTGGTCATAAGGTGCATGGTATGACTACCGCATGGATGAAGTTCATAAGACATCCTGTATCCTTGACTCTCGCAGAAAAGTCAGGGTGATCTAACACTTGTCATCTTCATAGTTAGGGTGACAATGAGCATTTTGCATTCATTGCATTTGGCAGCAATAATCCAACTCTCCTTGTATCTTTCTGTTTTGTAACCATTGTAGCATAGGGGTACAACGTTGTCATCTAGGGAGCGGTGGGGTTGAGTTTTGTTCCATTTACCTGTCAAAGTCCTTGTCCATAAATGATGTTTATGTGATGGCTATATTTAAGCATGCCTTACGGGTCATAATAATGCACCTCTTTCACCCAAAATTCTGTTGGAGTTGAGTGAAGAAATAAGAATCTCACTGAATCTCATCTTTCGGTCTGTTGAAATCCATGAGAAACTTCAGTTTCTGTCTTAGAAAAGTGCAAGGGATCTTGAAAATCTGTTTTGTTTGGTTGCTATTATTTGTTCCAAAACTAAGGACACATCCAGAATATATATATATATATATATTGATAAGTAAAGGAACATCGGGGAAATATATAAATATCTAGAACAAAATATTTTATATTGAAATGTAATTTTTGCATTGAAGCATTCCATCAACCATACCTGAGATTGGGGTGAAGAATAAAAATATGGCCTTGAAGTGGTTTCCAGTGGCATATTCACCATATATTGGTGGTTTTTCCTTTTGGAAAATGTTTGAGACCCCTAAAAAAGCTCCCCTACTTTGACCTATAATGATGTGGCAAGATAGGTGTTAACTTTTGATTTGTCACACAATCAACCATAAAGGGTGCAACTCCCTTGCCACATCATTGTGGATGAAATTGTGGGTCTCTAGTATTTCTCTTTCCTTTTTTTGTGAAAGCTTTTCTTCATTGAAGTTTAAAAGATTTCTGTTACACAAGCAAACAGCAACCTAAGAATTGAAGTTAATTAAACCCAAAAAACAATGAAATAATTCTCCATATTTTTTCAGGTTAACTACATAAATGCACATGCAACTTCCACTCCAGCTGGTGATGTAGCTGAGGTGAATGCCATAAAGAAGGTATTCAAGAACACTTCGGAGATCAAAATGAATTCAACGAAGGTGAATGCTCTCACTTTGATGTTTGCTTGTTCATCATCATTAATATGGTACTCTCGAGCCTTAGCATACCATGTGGCGATGTTACTCCTAGTTTTCAGATAGATGTTTTTCTTCTAATTTCTTTTCCTTTATTTTCTTTTTTTCTTATCAGTCTATGATAGGTCACTGTCTCGGTGCTGCTGGAGGTTTGGAAGCCATTGCTTCAGTAAAAGCCATTAACACAGGGTGGCTGCATCCTACTATAAATCAATTTGTATGTACTGCTTTCTACCTAGCACTTCCCTTTTTCTTTCAGTCATATGTCTGAATTAAACTTGAGATTTTCCGAAAGTTTTCAAACTTGTGGGTGATTCTTAACTCTTTTATATTGACTCGGTTAAATGTTTTGGTCCTTTTGGGTTTGAGTGTGCCTTTAGATGACAGAGCTCCCTAATCAATTTCAATTCTTAGGATACGGTGACCAAATGTTGATTATTGTTCGTACGGGTACATGAACATGTCTTGCATGTTCAAAGACATAATATTTTACAAATATTTTAGAGCTTGAAGTTATAATTCAAGTATATAGTTGAATGGAGGTTAATTAAACAGTAAGATGTGGAAAACTGAGTTTCTATCAATCCAGCAACTCATATAAGAATCAGGACGCCCTTTCTCTGCTACCAACTATGCACTTCATGTTCTCCATCATTGAATGTAAAGGATCAGTATTCAGTGTTAAAATAGGTTGAGCTTCAGTGAGAAATGGGATTGCATTTCGACAGCTAGGATGGCCTGTTATGGTGAATGGATCCCCTGCTAGTTCTTTTGATTTTTGGAGAGGGTTAATATAGGGAAATCCTCCTCCTCCTCTTCTTTCTCTAGAGGCATTTAGTCGGGTCCATGCCTAGGATAGTGCTGGGTGACTTTTTAGGTGGTTTCTTAGAAGGATATGTGGGGGAGTTTCCAGTATTTTTTGTTTGTTTTATGCCACTTGTGCCATTGTTGTTGTCAGATGGATGATTATTGGCTCCTGGTATTTGAGGTTTGGGTTATGCTCTGAAGCAACGTTGGGATTATGGGTGAATTTGGGTAATTGGGGTGTCAGTTGTTGGTGCGTTGGTGTCTTGTCTTCCATGTATTCGGGTTGCTTTTTGGCTCTTCCTTGAGGTCAAAGGAATTTGGCAATTGCTGGTCAGGAGGTTTTAAGGAGGTTGAATTGTCTACTTATCAAAAGGAGTTTGCTAGACATTGATCTAGAACACTTTGTCTAGTCTTGGTTTGATACAGGGTGAGCTTTTGGCTTAAGCAAAATGCTTCTTGTGGCGACACCTGGTTGTGGATCTTTTTGCTAATCTGTACTAGATTCCTGCAACAATCATCAATGTTTTAATGGCTGATCACATGAAGGGTGATAGCCAGTGTTGGATGTTCATTTTTGGAGAGTTTTTAGTATTAGGGAAGCTTCGAGTGGTTTTGGGGTTTGTTGAGGTCTTTTATGCCATGTTTGGATCATGGATTTTGATATGAATTTGGTAAGGGAAACAGAAATGGAGAAAAAAATTATTTTATGTTTTATTCACATTTCACTCACATTTTCTCTTTTTATTTCGTAATCCTTACTCAAATCCATGATCCAAACACAGCCTTAGAAGATCAATAAAGTTAGAGGAGAGGATGAGATTGAGTTTAGTGTTTCCAACTATGGAAGATTTCAGGTTAAATCATAGGTTGCTAACAGGTACCTCATTCATTTCCTTGTGCCTTCTAAGGTAGCATTTTTTTGGTTAGCAGCTCACCTAAAGATTCTTATGATCTTTACGACAAGAAAAGTCCTCCGTATTACTTTTGTATCTGTAATCCATTCTCAATTTCTGTTGAGAAACCAGGCACAAGCAGAAGCTACGTTAAGACTCGTATAGCTACTGTTATTAGCTGATAGTTGCAAAGATTTAAAATTTTCTTTTCCTTTTTATCGTTTTTCACCATGCCTCACTGAAGATTGGTACCTATTTATAACTTCATAATCTATAGGTTGAACTATTATGTTACCTGTTATGATTCTTGATGTGTTCCTTCTGATAAATGCAGAACTTAGAGCCTTCTGTCGAGTTTGACACCGTTGCAAACAAAAAGCAGCAGCATGAAGTCAATGTTGGTAAGATTCTCCACATTTACATCCTCTATCTTCCTCCCAAGTGTTGTTTAGGTCTTTGTTTTTGTTTTTCATTTTTGTTTTAATGTTATGTTTTTTTGTTTAGTGAATTGTTTGTGAAAATTATTGTCGGAGTTTTTTTCAAAAGAACACTTTTTAGAAAATACATAAAAAGTTATTTTCAAAGTTTAGAAGTGGTTTTAGCACAATGAAAATGAAAACAATCTGATATTTTTGAATTCTTGTTTTGTTTAAAAAACATAAAAAAACAAAAACAAAAACACAAGAACTTACTAGTTAAAAACAAATAAAGAAGGAAAGCCTTGCAGCATCTTCAATCAATTGCTTTAGCATTATTACATTAGTTTCCAGTACGGCCAAACATAGCAAAACATTTTCTCCAAAAACAGCCAAAACAAAGTGTGAGAATACAGGTTTACTGAAAAGAACTTATCATGATATGCAGCCATTTCAAATTCATTTGGCTTTGGCGGACACAACTCTGTCGTGGTGTTTTCTGGATTCAAGCCCTGATCGAGCATGTTGCTTCATCTACTTTGAGCCAGAACAATATTTCTTGTTGGAGGATTAATACAATTTTCAGAGGCTGCTTCATCTACTTTGTGCAAGTTGCTGCATACGCACTTGATCTTCATAGCTCTTTATGTTTTACTTTTGAGTTGGAACTTCAGCTTTTGTCTTCGTGGTCTTTTTTCCCTTTTCTTTTTCATTTTAAATGTGTTTGAATCTCTTTAATTAAATCGGGAATGAAATTTTGTTCTTCTGAATCATGGCTATTTTGAGAAGATGGTTATAATAAGTTTTTTAGTTAAGAGCTGATCAAGAGCTGATTATAATTAGCTTTTTGTGAGAGAGGGAAGTGGGTTATAATCTGAGAAGTAGATTACTCACTTCTCAAAAACCCCGTAGTTGATCAGATGGGATATAAATTTTCTAGTTTCAAGTGTAATGTATTATGTACTGGGTGCAAATCTTTTGTTAGTTGTGATACAGAACAATGATCTTGGCTCTGTTTGGGAAGAGAGGTTTGGAGCTTTTTTGGTTAAAATAGTCATAAAAAATAAAATAGGATTTTTAACTCAATAAGACAAAACATCACATACAACCCATAATCATTACCTTCATTTTCTTACAAAAAAAAGTCAAAAAAGTCAAAAGTCCTTTCCAAATTAGGTTTTTTAACCCCAGGTTAAAAAAGTCAAAAAGTCAACTCATTTTTCAAACGAAGCCCTTATGTGGTTTTCTGCATTAACGTTAACTTTGGGGTGTTTTGGCAACACACTAAAAAAGTTAAAAGTAAGTTTTTAATTCATTTTGAGTCATATCATCTTTCACATGAAATAGTGAAAAAAGTTAAAAAGTTAACTTTTAACTATATTGGGGTGGGTGGCTGGTGGTGTTGAAGAGAGTTGTAGTGGTGGCAGACGGCTGAGGAGTCGTAAAGGGAAGAGGAAGAGTGAGGAGAGGGAAGAGGGAGAGTGAGGAGAGAGAAGGGGGAAGGGAATAGGGAGGGGCACTTTAGTTTAACCAAATTAGATTTCACTCATTGAAATTATTTTCCAAGTATACCTTTCTCATTCACTTTTATATTTCCCTTCCTTGAGTTATATGACTTTTACTATATTTTCCAAGTTTTTTTTTTTTAAATAAAAAAAATCTTGAGTCATTGGGTAAGAAAGTTCCTTTTTTAGGGAGAGTTTTATTTTATTTTATTTTTCTTGACCCTTAGATAAGAAAGTTAAAAAAAAATTAAAATTAAAATTAATTTAAAACTTTAGCAACTGCTTTCTATCAATAGTGTTACAACTTAATGCAAAAATGGTTATTATTATTAATTTATTTATTTTTTGTGAATATGATTATTCAACGGACTTTAGGATAAGATACCAATATTTTAATATGTTTGATAGCAATTTTTTTTTAAAATACATATACCCTGCCTACTGAGCCTGGTAACTTCCCTCTTAAGAAAAAGAGAAAAAAAAAAAAGAGAAAAAAGATTTTTATGGCAAGGAGGGTAACCACAACATGGATAAATCACTTGTTTTTGCTTTTGCCAAGTGGCCTCATTGTAGGCTTCTTGCTAAGAAAGAAAATAATTTGTGGCGGGTAATCACTTTTACATCTTATAATTCCAAGACTCAACAACAAAACGATGGCCACTGCTCTGTTCCTCAGAATCTCTCTATATCACACCCTCTCTTTCACCACCAAACCCTTCTCTTTCACTCCCTCTCATCTCAATTCCCACTCTTTCTCTCTCAAAGCAGCAATGGTACACATCTCTCTCTCTCTCTCTCTCTCTCACTTTTCTTGCATTTCTTGAAACCCAGAAAATTTAAATTTGGTGACTCAACTGCCACTGTTGTGTTCTTATGTTCACTGTGTTTTTTTGTTTTTGTTTTTGTTTTTGTTTTTGATTTTAGATGGAGGGAAGTGAAATCACAGAGAAAGAGGAAGTAAGTGTGATTGAAAAGAGGAAAATCTTTGTTGCTGGTGCCACGGGAAACACTGGGAAGAGGATTGTCCAGCAGCTTCTGGCCAAGGGTTTTGCTGTCAAGGCCGGTGTTCGTGACGTTGATAAGGCGAAAATAAGCTTTTCTGATGGCAACCCAGATCTTCAATTTGTGAGTATTTACTATTTAAGCTCAATTGGCGTTTGGAATATGATTGCGCGATTGGGGTTTTTAGCTTATTGTTTTTGTTTAGTGCTTGAATTAGGTATAGACATAATTGATTAGCTAGAAGGAAGGCACGCATAGTGCACCATAATAATACCCTTAAACTATCCCATTTGGTTTATGAGAGGAAATTGGTAACCGAAAAGGAGTTCTACGAAATGAGAGAAATATCGTTGGGACGCGGGTTATGGATAGCGATGATTTCAAATTAATGGAATATACACTATTGCCCTTTGAATTGTGAGTATTTGAGGTCAATTGGCAATTGGAATTTGATTTCTCAATTGGGTTTCAGCTTATTGTTGTTGTTTTATGTCTAGAAGAATTTCGAAGAATGGCACACACTATGCGTGTGCCTCATTATACGCCCCTGTAAACTACCCCATTCTCTTGTTTTTGAGAGGGAAGTTGGCAACTGAAAATGAGTTTTCTGAGATCAGGGAAATATCGTGGGGGATGTGGCTTATGGATGGTGACGATTTCAAATTAATGAAGTATACATTACTTCCCTTCAGTTGATAGAAATGTGTATATGAGGCGGTGAATTATGAGTTTTGGTGAAGATTTCTTGGAAAACAAAAAGCTGTTACGGAACTTCACTTAGGCCATCTTCAACGGTTCATCAAATCTTGCATAAGATTTGAAATTTGGTAAAAAAATCACTTTTTGGAGCTCCCAATGGTTTCAGCAAATTGGTATCAAATTGAGAAAACATCGAAAGTTTTACCAAACTGAGGACGGCTTGCTCCTTTCACCAATTCACTGTGTATAACCGTTAAAGCAAAAATTTGTGAAAATTTTACACTAAGTGGTCGACCACCTGGTAGACCACCAGGTTGACCAATCGGTCGACCGGCTCATGCAAAAATTGGCCTGCGATCTGGTTCAAATGGTTCAAATTACTGGTTCAAACGGTTCAAAAAAAAATTATAAAAAAAAATTGGCCTTGCCGGTCGACCGGCCGGTCAACCAACCGGTCGACCACTTCCCTTTTGATGCACGGTTGAAGCAAGCCATATCAGATTGAGAAAATTGGCTTTTTTTAATTCAAATTTGGTGAAAAATTCGGTTCACCGTTGGAGATAATTGTTTAACTTGAATGCATTAGAGCATCTCTAACGGTGAACCAAAATTTTTATCAAATTTGAGTAAAAAAATGCCAATTTTCTCAATCTGATACCATTTGCTCCAACCGTGCATCAAAAGGGGAGTGGTTGACCGGTTGGTTGACCGGTAAGGCAAAATTTTTTTTTTTTAAAACTTATTTGAACCTTTTTGACCGGTTTGAACCTACCTATTTAAAAGGGAACCGGTCGACCGGTTGGTCAACCGGCCGGACAACCGGTTGGTTGACCGGTTGGCCCACTTCAATGGTAATGCACAATGAAATGGTCAAATCTGGAGCCTATTCTCACTTTGATGAATTTTTTGCTCCATTCTCATTTTGATACCAATTTGGTGAAACCATTGGAGCTCCAAAAAATGATTTTTTCACCAAATTTCAAATATGATGCAAAGTTTGGTTCACCATTGTAGATGGTCTTAGAGGCTAAAATTTTGGGCGAATTATACTAACTGGCCTTATAGTTTGGGGTTCGTGTCACTTTGGTTTTTAATTTTTTAATTGTGACACATTTAACATTGAATTTTGAATCTTATTTCAAATTAGGACAATTGAAAATATCATGGCTTAATCTTAAGGGCAAAAATTTCAATTTGATAAAAGATAAACTAATTTCATAAAAATAAATATCGAAAAAATATTTTTACTCACAAAAGATAAAATTATGTAAAGTTGATAAATTTTTTACACATTTATTTATTTATTTTTATTATATGTTTGGATGATGATCATATAATGGGTTTTTTATTTTCATTAAATTAGTTTTTATTTTTTTTAAAGTCAAATATGGCGATAACTTTGATATCATTATTAAACCAATTCATTAAATCAAAAAATTCAAGATTGAAAACATTTCATATATTAAATATATCGATTACACATTAAAAGCTTAACAACCATCCATTAAATGGTCATCATCTAAACACAAATAAAATTAATTTGGTAAAAATAAAATTAAATAAATGTGTAAAAGATTTATTAATTTTACATAATTTTATCTTTAGTAGGTAGAAATAATTTTTAAAAATAATTTTTTGACATTTATTTTTATCAAATTTATCTCAAATTGACGATTTTATCCTTGAAATTTAGCTATGGTATCTTCAATTGTCCTTATTTGGAACAAGATTCAAAATTCAGAATCAAATGTGTCACAATTGAAAAGTCAGGGATCAAAGTGACACAAGTCTCAAACTACAGGCACTTTTTTTTTTAATAAAAAAAACTTGAATATTGCCAATTTATTTCTTAAATCCAAACAACTTATCAAAAAAGGGGGATCCAAATTATGATAGTCTGCCAGTGGAGAAAGTGTATGATCTACAAAATGTAGCAACCTCCAATTTGGCAGTGACAATGTGTGCACACGTGATTATAGTGACTCCAACAATTAGTTTGAGTTTGAGGATAAGAGAGGATTTGGAGAGGCTCTCTCTAACCATTACAAGATTTTGGTTTGTCTGGTAATTCATATGTTTGCAGGTGAAAGCCGATGTGACTGAAGGTTCAACAAAGCTAGCTGAGGCTATAGGTGCCGATTCAGATGCTGTAATATGTGCCACGGGTTTTCGACCTTCTTTGGATTTATTGGCTCCATGGAAGGTTAGTTATGACTATTGTTGCTATTAATGTCTTGCCTATTCTTGTTACCGTCAACTATTCCTTAGTGCCCATTCAATTATCAAAATTTATATCTCCTAATATTGGTGTTTCTGTTGATTTCTTATTTTTTCTTGTTTTAATTTCTGCAAGGCAAAGATGTGTAGTTTAAATTTAATAAATTGGAAATCAAGATTGTGTATATATATACGAATCCTTTAAACTTAGGATTGGTTTGGGAAGTGGCTTTTTTAGTAGCGTTTTTGGCTAAAAAATAAAAATGTAGGTGAAAAACATTGAAGTGTTTGGGAATGATGTTTTTGGCTTCTACGAAAAAACGTTCAAAGAGTAGATAAAAGAATGAATAACTTTTTGGTTAAAATCCAATCTTCCCAAATGCACTAGCTAGTTGGATACTTCGAGCCCCTCTATACATTTGTGTGTGTGTATGTAAAACTAGACACATACACACGCACACACCACACACCTTTGGAACTCAAATTGGGGATTTTGGCCCTTGTCAAATTGGGATTCCTATTATACTCTTGTCTATAGATCAGCTGAGGATTTTGTTTGAACTCGAAATGATATTGCATAATCCAGACACAATTTGTGGCTCAAATTTGGCAATGAATGAAATATTTTTGAAATGTTTCTGAAACTTTTCTTTTCCGAGCTACCCCGAAACAGTATGCCGAAACTAAATCTTGATCCTTGCTTTGGCTGCATGCACAAAAATTTAATCTTGCTGATGTTTCACAAATTTTATACTTTTGGATGTTCTGTTGCAGGTTGATAATTTTGGCACGGTAAACCTAGTTGAAGCATGCCGCAAGCTCGGTGTTAACAGATTTATCCTTGTTAGTTCCATTTTAGTTAATGGGGCTGCAATGGGTCAATTGCTTAATCCGGCTTACATTATTCTCAATGTGTTTGGACTGACATTGATAGCGAAGCTTCAAGCAGAGAAGCATATCAGGAAATCTGGTATTAACTACACAATTATAAGGCCCGGTGGATTGAGAAATGACCCTCCAAATGGAAACATAGTCATGGAGCCAGAGGTAAAATCATTGAACAGATGCCTTACTGTTGGTTTGGTATAGTATTAATGTGTTTATTTGAGTAGAATCTGGAAAACAGTTTGGCCATGTTTGTTTGGGTGGACATGAGTTTGGGATTGGACTAATAGTCCAATAAAATTATTAATCCGATGTTTGGATAAATAATTGAAGTACGGACTAACAATCCATTATCCCACATATGATGGACTATTCAATCTCACAGAAGGGGGTGGGATATAAATTGAAAGATTAAACCAAAGTCTGGACTATTAGTCCTCTTTATAATCCTAATTCAATCCAAACATAAGATAGGATACATAATCCAAAATATTCGTAGTCCTAGGACTATTAGTCATGGAAATGCTAATCCAACCTAATCCAGTCCGCCCAAACAAACATAGCCTTTATGCATTTATAGTGTTTGGTACGACAAACAATAAAAGTCAGCCTTTATGCATTTATAGTGTTTGGTACGACAAACAATAAAAGTCAACAAAAAATGTTTTCTGTCACCAATGGAAAATGAGCTGATTTGGGTAGAAAACGTTTCCTGCTTTAAAAGGTGGAAAATGTTTTTATGGAAAAAATGATTTTTTGCATTTCTAGCTTTTGGTTTGGGTATGACAGAAAATGAAAGTTAATAAATAAATAAAAAGAAACTTTTTTTTGGTCAATGGAAAATGAGCTGATTTGGGTGGAAAACGTTCCTAGTTTTTGAAGGCAGAAAATGTTTTTTTTGGACCTAACAACACAACCAATCTCACCAAAACCACTACCTTCACCTTATCACCACCACCATCTCCGTCACCAACACCAGCACAGCATTATCACCACTACTACCACCACAACCGCTACAATCATAGTCACATCATTCCCACCATTGGTGTTGCCACCAGGGGCGGACTCCGAATTTTAACCCGGGAAGCGAATATAAATACAAAATTTAAAAAAGATAATATAAAATACGTCGTCAATTTTTATACATTGTGCACGTGGTATGAAGATTTTTTAAATTGTAGTGGTGGCGATTGCCCCGCCCATCATTGGCTGCCACCACAACCACCACCACCACTCCTACCACCACTATAACCACCAACACCATCATTTTCATGGTCGCAACCAAACACAGGGAAGATGTTTTGTGGGAATATATATATATATATATATATATATTTTTTTTTTCTCAAATGAAAATGTTTTTTTTCCCAAAACGAACTAAGCTCAAGCACTCTCTCTCTCTCTCTCTCTCTCCAGGATACTCTGTATAAAGGCTCCATATCAAGAGATCAAGTTGCTGAAGTTGCTGCTGAGGCACTGAATCACCAAGAAGCTTCTTACAAAGTGGTGGAGATCGTTGCTCGCACTGAAGCTCCCAAGCGTTCATTTCAGGAACTATTCGGTTCTATAAAGCAACAGTAATTTGCTTGTTCGAATTCATTATGATAGGGGAACATTAAAGGATATTTTGATTCATTATATTGTCATTATCGTCTTTTAATTATGCTGAGGAAATTTTGTGTTCCTATGTATAATTCTTTTGTTTTCTTGATCAGTTGAAGCAATCCTAATTTTCAATCATACTCTGGTTTCCAGTTGAATTCATCTTGGTTTGTTGATAGATGTGTTTAAATTGCATGGAAAATTATTAGGTGGTTTGTTGATATTGTCTACATGATTTTCTCGGCCAATGAAAAAATAATACACATTATGTGGTTCATCTTTTATCTCGTAACTACCTAATAGAGGTGAGTCATTGTGTCCTATTTGTAAAATTTTTCGTTACATGATTGATTTGGAGCACCATGTAGGCAGTGCCATATAGTGTTTTGAAACTACTAAATAATTACCTATTTAAATTGCACCTAAACTTATAGATAGTCATAAAATACCATGTGTCATTGCTTGTGTGGTGTTCTTGATAAACGAGTAATCACAAAACATACTAGGTGGATTACCCCTTTCTCAACTACCTGAAATTATCACATGGGTTTGGAATATGTGACAGCGTGCCCAAGCAACAGTGTTTTGTGATTTCTTCGCTATTTTTCTTATTTTTCGGATCATATGAGCTTGTAGTCTCCTATTATTGAGCTAGCACACAACTACCAAACAAAGGTGTGGATAAGCATTGTCCCACTCTTCAAAACTCAAAGAAACATAGGTTTACAAGAAATAATCAAGACACCCCACAAGAAGTTCATAAATAACCAAAAAGAAATGGTAAAATACTAAAATATAAAATAAATAAAAAAACAAACATAAAGAGATACTTAGAATAAGCAAGCAATAAGAGAAACCATGGCTGCAACTATTGCTGGAGCACAAAGAGCCACCCCGGCACTCTCCATCGCCGGTGATGGTGCAACCGCTCCCACATCATCAAGTGTCGCCACATCTCCAGAGGCGGCAAAAGCCATGAAAGCCACAATGAAGAGAGTGAAAGCCATGGCCAACTTGCAAGCCTCCATTTCTCACTATTCTCTCAAGTGCTTAAGAAAGAGTGAGAAAATTTTGACTCTCTTGAGGATTATGTTGAAGTTGAGTTTGTGTGTTTGGAGGAAAGGAAAGGAAAGTGTAGAGGGATTTATAAGGTGGGGGATTTGTGGAGTCTCATGAGAATATATGGCTGTGCCAGCTATTATGTGTTGGTTTTACTACAAACAATATAATTAGTGGTGGGCTTCAAATTTAAAATTTTATTCCTCACTCCATTGCTCATTAGCCAGGCTGGACTTACTTTGAAGTAACTCTTCATGTTAACTACAAACCTATTGAATATATTTAAAATTTGAACAACTTTCACTTTAGTTCATGTGGTATAGGCAATGTCTATGGCGAATGATTTTCTGTCTTCAAATCTCTCTATTCTCTTGTTTTAAAACACTCACAACTACTAAATTATTGAAAATCTCAAGACATGATTCAATTGACGTGAACATTTTGAGGCAAAGGCATAGCGAAATTCAAGGACAAAGGATCCCATGCCTTTGTTCATCTAACTTTCAACACTAGTAAATTGACCTAAATACTCACATCTTTATCTCTTTTAAACTAAACCCTTCAATTTGCCCTATCATACAAATTATGGGCACATGACACTCCTGTCTTTTGAAGATATATGCATGTATAATGTATTTTCTGTTGATTTGGATGAAAGACAGTACATTTTAGTTCTCAAATCACAAGTAATTAAGTGGTTATTTCAAAATACGATAATTCTACACAAGCAAAATATGTATGCAAAAAATTCAATGATGTCTCATTTGCAGGCATTCATTGAAAGTAAAAAATGTTCATTACTTTGATTCATAATTGTAAGAATGTGAGTGTCACATCATTCTTGTATTAATGTTTGTATGAAAATTATTTATGGCCATTATTTTCCTTCTAAATAATAAGGAATTATATGCACATAATCTATACCACAGAGGTTAAGTTGAATTTTTTTTCAAATAAGTTGTATATGAAATTGGAATTGGTCTCCGGATTCAAGAGTTGAAGATCATTTTAAAATATGTATAGTTTGCATGTATTTAGAGTTTATTCATAAGTTTTTATATTGAATGATCAAATGGACGGATTGTAATTCTTCATTATTATTATTATTTTGAAAAGTGGGCTTTCAAAATAAATTGTATTCCTCAGTCCACTGCTCATTATCCAGGCTGGAGTAGCAATGAAATAGCACTTCATTTTAGTTAAATGATAGAGGACACCCCCTTTCCAGGCTTGTTTTGTTTATACCTTCAAAACCTTGTACCATGTGATGTTTATACCACACAAATTTTTTTTTTCTTCTAGAATTTAATAAAAGTATTTACCAAGAAAAAGAACTCCACTTTGTGATATCTGTAATCTTTTTGATATTTTAATAAAACCACTCAATGGAAGTGTCATTAATCATTGCCCAAAGCAAGCTTTTAGGCCATTTCTTAACATTCAAATTTGAATTAACAACGGAATTGTAAAGAATGTTGTTTACACCTTTATTTTGTTTTTTGATTAGGAGTAATGCGAGATCGGTGCGTGGCAATTACGTTTAGGCCATGTTTGTTTGGGTGGACATGAGCTTGGGATTGGATTAATAGTCCAATAAAATTATTAATCCGATGTTTGGTTAAACAATTGAAGTATGGACTAATTATTTTAAACTTGACTATTAGTTAAGATAGGATACATAATCCAATGGATTCGTAGTCCTAGGACTATTAGTCATGGGAATGCTAATCCAGTCCGCCCAAACAAACATGGCCTTAGGGTCTAAGTTGATGCCATGTGGTAGTCTTGTGCATCAAGTACATTTATTATTTTTAATAAAAAATAATTAATAAAAAGATGTTGTAGAGTGTTGTTTATACTTTTCTTTGATTGGGAGCAATGAGAGATCAAAGCGTGATAGATGTGTTTAGGGTCTAAGATGATGGCACATAGTAATCAATTTATGATGGGTATTATTGTCAAAAACACCATATCTAAGTAAGGTGGATAGAAGATGGCCTTCTTAATGAGCTTTCTCTCTCTTTACTCTATCGGTAGAACATTCCTTGTTAAATCAAATTGAGAGTTGAGAGTTGAGACTGACTCTTTTCATTATCTCTTTTTTTAAACTCATTTTATCAGGTTGTTAGAGGAGATAAATGTCACATAGAGCAATATGAAAAAGAGAAAGGAAGACTAAAGAGGGGCATATAATTCATTATTAAAAGGAATTTGCGGTGATTATTTTTGTCAGAGAAGCGTTCAATTGATTGATGAAATAACGGTCACATAGAATAATTAAAAAAAAGAAAAGAAAAGAAAAGAACAATAAAAATTCACATAAAGCAATATAAAAAGAGAAAGGAACATTAATGAGGGGCATACAATTTTCGGTAATAGTTTTCACTTTATTAATATAGACAGTTTTACTTACTTATAATCTATCGATATCTTACACCTTTGTAGGTATTCTTATAGGTATCATCTCTACAACCCGAACTACAAAGTCGCAACTCATCCTCTTGGGTTGGCATCAATGCCAAATAATACAAGCCCCTTAAACAAAATTGAAAATCAACTTGAAAGAAAATTCTTTATATTATAGTTCATGTGTTTAATTTTCCATATTATTATTAACGTGAGGTTGATTCAAAAAACTATAGATAAAATTAATTAGAATCATTTGCTTAGCAACAAGGACTCTGTGGCCCAATGGATAAGGCGCTGGTCTACGGAACCAGAGATTCTGGGTTCGATCCCCAGCAGAGTCGTATGTTTTTACGTTTTTGGCTAAAAGCTGAAACTGTTGGAATGAATTTTTTAAATTTTTACGAAAAAGATAGAAAGAAGTTTTGATTTTTTAATAGCTTTTAAACAATTTTTTTTACTATTTTATGAAATTGTTAAAAATTTGTTTAAGATTGACCACGTTAAATTTTTTAAATCCAACTTTAGTAATCTACTATTAAACTCAATAAACTTATTATATGCATTATAAAAAATCTCTACTTCTTTAAAAATCAATTTAATATACTTTTTTGCATTTTAAAAAAAAAGCTTGGACTTTTTTCATGTTAAAATCTGAATAGGAGTCATGTTAGAATCTTAATATGAGAGAATTTGAGTGGTCTGTAAGACCCATCACGAGTCTCATTTAAAAGATCGGAACCGTTCATTTTATAAGACTCTCAATGTATATTATTCATGAAAATATTTAGGATGATTCAATAATGATAACCCTTTCATTTTGTCATATTTGTTTCTAAAAAAATGGATGGTCAATTTCAAAATTTTATTTATCGTCTATTTTGTTAGAGATAAATGTGATAAAATGAAAAAATTATAATTATTGAATCGAATTAATTTTTTTCATGAACAATTTACATTAATGACCTAATAAAATAAAGGTTTCAAATTATCGAAACTAAACTCCTGATGAACTGTATAAGCCCATACAATTTTCTGAGAGATGTCAACATGAAAAAAAAAACTCAACGCAAAAGGAACTCATTTAAACCCGACTCACAAGATAGACAGGCTAGGCTAGCCCATTTATTGCTCTAGTTATCCCTCTCCAATATAGAAAAATGACATTTCAAAGCATCATTATCTAAATATCCACAATTCCAAGCATCTGTAATGCAGTGTTTTGTATCTAAAAAAAAGAGTTAATTAATGTTGTGATTGAATCATAAATTTGAATAAAAATTTAAAAATAGAAAGAAAAATGAAAAAAGAAACATTTAACTTATGTTTAATTGACATTTCCTTTTTCTTTCCAAATCCATGATCGAAACATAACTTAAAAATCTAAATGCATCTTTCACTTTTATTTTCAATTATAACCCAAGTTTCCAGAATGTTGAGAACTCGGATTAATGGTTTTGACACTATCCAACCTCTGTGAACATGTGAAAAGCAAAAATAATGAAAGCATAGTCACAAGGGAAAGGCCACATAAAAAGCTATATAACTCAAAACATCCATGAACTTCTAGTCATCAATAAAGAACAAACTGAAGTATTTTTCTTAATTAATCTAATGGAAACACTGGATGATAATAAAACAGTATGGTACAGCAACAAATTTTCCAATGCTAGGGAGAAAAACACAAAATAAAATAAAAAAAACAAAAACCACCATGAAAGTGAATGTCAAGTGATGTGGGTAGCCATTAGAACATTGTTCCTTTAACACCTCTCTCTCCCCTTGTTAGTGATGGAAAGTAAATACCGAGTTGGCCTTGCAGTTCGATACACCTGATTTCTCAATTCTCCAATTGTAATGACGAATAAAACTAACAAGTCCCGCAGTAATACCGTGCCTGGATAATCCTTTGCATATTAACTATGAGTCCCACTCCGATAAGAATGACATCAGATATGATGCATGGGTCGCAGCCTGAATATACACTGAATTTTGGTTCCCCGAAATTGGCTGCATTTCAATCAACTGATTAACAATTTTCCCAAATGCAGATTCGACTCCAGACTATGCATACTATCCAGTGATCAGAAATCACTTGTTCTATCGCAAACCCTCTGTACAGAAGTAAACGATGAAAAATATACTATGGAGAACAAAAACCAAGTCGGATGAAGTGAATCTTTAAGTACTAGTTGTCACCATGGGACGCATGAGTTATAAGGAGATGAGAACACAGGAGATCATCACATGGTTGAGATGGTAAAGTCACAGTATTCTTACAAAAGATGATGAATATTGCCATTGATTGGTCATGTCTGTTATGTTTTAGATGCAGCTTTCAATTTCTCCAGCTGCTTCCGGAGATAGGCCTGCTTCAGTTTCTCCCGACGCGCTGCAGCCTGTTCTTGCCTGCGTAATTTGAGCTCAGACACTTTTTCCCTTGCTTGATTTGCTTCTTCATGAACTTCCCTGAGGGAAACAAGCAGCAAACATATGAAGGTGCGGCAATAATAGTAAATACGCAATTCAAAATTATGCAATGAAACAAGATAGTTTGTTAGTGACATATTGGACTCTTAGCTTTTCTTGTCGGTTATTCTGGACAGAATAAAATAACATATGTTCCTGTTTTGGAAATATATTCGAGCATCTTTTTGAACCAATGGTCTTGGTCACAAAATCCATGGCTTGCAGAAAAGGTGTTTCATAATGTTTTTGAATGTTTTGTACAAAAGATGGAAAACTATCCCATTGATCCCGCCAAAAATCACAAAATCAAAGACAGTTGAGAAATGGCTTGCAGATCGGATTGATCTATACTCAAACTGTTCCATAATGTTTTTGAATGTTCATTTGCTATTAAATTGCATATTGTTCCTTCGGATATCTGTAATTTAGAATACAAGGGGTGCCTTGGATCCAGGTTGAACAATAATGAACCACTGAATGCCACTTGAAATCACCACATAAATTGCAGTATCGCTGGTTCAACTATCAGATATAGGCATTAAATCAAGTGTTATGATCTACTTCACACAAGCACATTAAATCCTTGATTTTCTTTCACTTTTGAACATTAAAAATAATTAGACCCTATTAATAGATACTTAATTCCATTCTCCTTCCTTGTACTGGTAGGGTTCTTTAATCAATAGTTGTAAATATAATTTAGGACTCAGTGTTTCATGTTTTCAATCTTACTTAATTATCTCAGAAGAACATCACCTAAGAAAAACTATACATCATACCTTACAAAACGCTTATGCTCATCATTGTCTGCAGTCATAGCTGCCCGGCCAAGCCCCACTGGTTTTGTATTAAGCAGCTCTGAAGCCTCATTTTCACCATCCTCATCGTCTCGAGATTCTGCAGTAGAAGGATCATGACCCCGAGGCTGCTGTGATTCATCCTGCACGAGGCTCTTACTGAAAAAATCAACACAATACTTCTCTTTATCTTCTTCATCTGAAAGCTCTCCTTTTGCTAGCTTTTCATATAATGCAGCCTTTTTCTCTAATGCCGCATAGCTGACTGATCCATCATTGACTGCTTTTAGCTCAAGCTTGTCCCTGAAATTTAATCACAAAAGCATGATTCATCCGAGTGGTTTACAGCTACATGAGTTAGTATTTGCAAGAAATAATAAAAAGCAACCCTAAATTTAGCAAAGAATTAAGCTCCATTGGCCTAATAATTAAAAGAATGAAATATAAAATGATCAATACTTGATTTACAATTATTTTTCCCCTTTTGTTTGCCTTGAAGAGAAAACTGACTTTCTTGATCCTTAATCCTTTTATATCCAAAATTACATCGAAATTAGATGGTTTTCATCTTCCATATTACACTTGTCCAATTTAATATCTTCATTTCAATTGCATATAAATCTTTGAACATGCTTCTTAACTCTTCAACTAGCGCATTGTGTAACATAGTAGGCCTATACAACTCTCTCATCAACTTAGCAAGTATTCCATGACCTCCAGACACAACCAAAGTTTTATTTCATGTATCCAACTTTAAGTATGGGCAATGCCTTCAATCTTTTTTACAAGGATAAATTGTCACTCTTATCTATTTGCCATCAAGTTTTACTATATCTTCATTTCTACTTCAAATTTCCTAAAATTAAATTACATATATTTTGCCTCACTCTTGCTTAACATAAAATCTTTAGACTGTAAATATCCCTTCATAGTTCAGAATTAACCCGCACTCCAGTTTTGTTGGTTAATATAATAATGTCAAGAAACAACATACACCATTGGACATTCTTTTGGATAGGTTTAGTAAGATCATCAATAACTACTGCAAGAAGATAAAAACTCAATGCTGATTCTTCACATGAGCTTCCAAGGCATCAAATTCACGCCCTTCCAAGCTGAAAATAAATAAATCATGAACACCCTGTCTGCAAATAACTACCCAAACCCTTAATTTGTGCAAATTTGAGGGTGTCAATTACCAATATCTGAGGCTAATCAGCACAACACTTGTTTTTTCTTTCATTATCTGCAAATTACTACCATCTGAAGCAAATCAGCCTAAAGTTTCCTACCCATAGGCATTATATCAACATTACTATGCAGGAGAAAAAACCATAATTTCTGCAAATTTGAGAGTGTCAATTACCAAATTTCCTAGGCTAATCAGCACAGTACTTCTTTTTTCTTTCATTATCTATAAATTACTACCATCTGAAGCTAATCAGCCTAAATTTCTGTAAATACACAGGCGTTGTAGGGAGAACACATAGGCATTATAGCAACATTACTATGTAGGAGAAAAAACCCTAATTTCTGCAAATTTGAGAGTGTCAATTACCAAATATCCTAGGCTAATCAGCACAGTACTTTTTTCTTTCATTATCTATAAATTACTACCATCTGAAGCTAATCAGCCTAAATTTCTGTAAATACACAGGCGTTGTAGGGAGAAAAGAAAAAAAAACCTAATTTTTGCAAATTCGAGGGTGTCAATTACGAATCTCTGAAGCTAATCAGACCAACAATTCTTTTTCATTTATAAAAAGAAACCCTAATAAACCCTAACTGCCCAAAATTGAGTTGAATATAAAAAGATTGAGAGAAAAAAACGTACTTGAGAGCACGGGCTTCGACGCCGGAGTTCTTGAGAGAGAGAGGATCGCGAGAAGTGATCTTCTTCTTGGCGCGCTGGTACTCGAGGTGATCGGAGGAGAGTTGTTCTTTGGAGCGCTTGGAGTCTTCTTGGGACTTGTAGAGCTGGGCTTTGAGTTCGAAGATGGAGGAAGGTCCGACTCCGGCTATTGAGCGGTGTTTCTTGGGCATGATTGTTGACTCCGTTAGCCATCCTAGCGATTCCACCACCACCTCCCTCTTCTTCTTCTTCCCTGCTTCCTCCTGTTCCCCCATTCTCTCTCTCTCTCTCTCTCTATATATATATATATCTGTATCTCTCTCTTCTCCTATATGTGATACTCTGCTTCTTCCGATATTGATCGATTGATGGATCGATCAAGACTCTCTCTCTCTCTCTCTCCTTCCTTCCTTTCTGGCTCTCGGTGCCGCTTTGGTGGAAATTATTTTAAGGTAAGAAGTTGATAATTAAAATGTAAAACTTTAATTCGTAAAAGGTTAATTTTTTAAAATTATTTTTGTTTAATTAATTATAAGTAGAAATTTGATATAAATTTTTAAATTAAAATAAGCTATAGGTTACTTGTATAATCCCTGCTAAACACACCTATTACACTTTGCCCCTTAGAGCATCTCTAATAATTGTTGCTAAAATATCATTGTTACTGCTATAATTTGGTAATGAATAGTGTTATTTTGTCAAATTATAACAATGGTACTCTAAAGGTCACTTGTTGTTTTGGCAAATCTCAAACTTTCCTTTCAAATTTGTAGGTGTTATTTGGATATAAGTTTTTTAGAGATTTTTTTCTATTTATTTTTTGTCTTTTATGATATTTTTTTAATTGTTTCTAAAAAAATTTATATATTTATATTATTCTTGACTGGAAAAATATAAAAAAGAAAAAAATTGAAAAAAAATTTAAATATAATTTATCCTCACCAAAAAATATATCATTATAAAAAAACAACAAATAGTAATTTGACCGCTAATTTATAATTGTTGTTTTGTATTTTTGTATTTTTTATATAGGCAAAAGAGCAAAACGGCTCTTTTGCATTTCCAAGATAGGATTACCACCATTCACATCCTTGGGTTTCAATGGTTGAGATGAATCATTTAGAATCATCCAACCCATTCTTCCCCAAAAGTGATGAAGTCTATCTCACTCTCCTTCTCCCTCTCACCCTCTTTCTCCGAAGACCATGGTGTTTCCTCTTCCATCTCTATCTCCATCTCCATCTCCATCTCCTTTTTAGTCTCCCTCTTCTGCTCACTCTCACTCTCACTCTCACTCTTACTTTCTCTCTATCTCTTTCCGAAGACCATGGTGTTTCTTCCTCCATCTTCCTCCCAGTCTTCCTATCCATCTCCGTCTCCCTCTTTCTCTCTCTAAAACCAGAGTGTGCAAAGAGAGAACCAAATGTCAATTTCTATATATGTATTTTTTTCAGAATTTATTTATCAATCCCTCATCATGATGCTGTATAGGCATTGATACCATCGTTAATCTTATTTAATAAACAATGGAATCATTCAGGACATATGCCATTCGTGGCTACGCTTTAAGAGGGAATTCGGCACACTCGAAGATCTTGATCATGCTATACAAAAGGTACTATTTCCTGTTGTAGCTCATTTTTTTATTCTTCAAATATGCTATTTTTGTTTCATGAAATTATTACAATGCAATGGCTAAATTGGGTTTCTGAAGTTTAGATTAGATGTAGAGAGCAATATTGGCCATGATTTGATTTTTTTTTTTTTAGAGTTGCCCTTGACTTTTGTTTAAAAAAAATTCGTGAATTTCACAAAATGAAAAAATTGATTTGTTGAGTTTTTCTAGAAAATGATGAGAAATTGAGGAAGGGAAGGAAGAAAATCAGTTGATTCTGGGTGACCTAGCAGATTTGCCATTTGTCATTTTCAACAGTTGCAATATCTCACCATTAGAGAGCCCTTTTTTCTCAAAGCTACTATATTATAACTGAAAAATCTAGAAATCCCCTAAATGTTGATTTGTGATTATGTATCAATTTTAAGCAGTAAACAACAATCTCAATCAAACAATCAAGACAAATCGACACAACGATTTTACGTGAAAAAACCACAATTGGACACCTCCAATTGTGATAAAAAAATCACGGACAACAGCCACAAAAACAATCCACTAAAAAGATATAAATGAATTACACAGGTATACTCTCAATTACCTAGCGAATCCACGCCCAAATTGAACCAACCCTTATGTGCCTCTTCCAACCCTGTCTTCACCTCGGAATTGTCTTGACGATGAGCCATTCCAGAATCCACCAAAGCTTCAGGCTCAAATTCTTCAGAATTCACCAAAGAACAATTCTCTCTTTTGTGTAGAATAAACAAATAATCTTTTGATATATACTCTTTAAACCATGAATTGAATATTCAATCAAAACATCAAAGAAAACTAGCAAAATATCCCCAGATATAAACCTTAATATCCAAAAAGAAGATCTGGAGCAGTAATCCTAAAATCTGAAAGAAACACGTACTTATAGAAATCTGGGACTGCGAAGCTCACTCGAGCGAAGACTCTTTCGCTCGAGCGAGGAACTAATCTCGCGTGTTTTTCCATAAGTGGCTTCGCTCGAGCTACATAATCCTTGTTCGAGCGTACATTCATCATTCTCAGGTTTTTTGCCAGACGCAGCCTTCACTTGAACGAGAACTCCTTTGCTCGAGCGAGCAAGGGCGGACAGACAACTTTGAATGCAATTTTGCATTTTGCACCCGCCGTAGCGTTGCCCTGGACCCGCCAAAGGGCGCTGCCCCCTGGACCCCCACGAGCTGACCGGGCAGCTCGATCCCCGTCATACTCAGTGAAGTAGTAATCTTGAAAGAATTAGCATCACAAACTTCTCTGCAAGGCACAATTCGGGTTGAATTCGCATCTAATAAACTCATAGCCTCACTAAAATAAAAGTGCGAACAAAATTACAACTCAAAGAAGTTTTGTCAAATGGGATTGCCAAGAATAAAAACCTAACAATCTCCCCCTTTGGCAATACAGTGACAAACACACCTAACAAATAAAATCTTAATCACCTCAACCCATAACAGCCAATAAAAATAAACTTCTTTCTCAAGGTCATGATCTGCAAAACAACTATTAGTCCACAATCTCCAAAACAACTATTAGTGCCACAAGAATATATAAAAAAGCAATAGACATATGACAAGATTATCTTGAAGCATGAGGTGGAAAACATAAATAGATGCAACTTGGGGATTTTAATAACATGTAGCATGAAAATATGAAAACTAAGACACATGCACCTGACACATGAATGGATGAAATCACACTACGACACATGTGCATGAAAACATGAACAACAACTTTCTCCCCCTTTTTGTCACGAATTGACAAAGGAAGCTCAATCAACTAAAGTAAGATCAAAGACCACACAAGCAATGATATGATGATGTAAATATCAGGAGCATGCAAGAAGAAAATAATAAGCAAACAGTGCATAGCAACATGCAAAACAACTATAGCCAATCTCCCTTACCAAACAAATCAAAGTGTTCATGCTAACAAACTTTTTTAAAGATAAACCAAACTCCCCCTCACTAAAAATAACGAACAAGAAGAAAATGACAAAAATAATATAATGGAGCAAGTAAGGAATTTCAGAGTTGTACCTTAAAACACACAAGATTATCCAAGAAGCACAATTACTTGAAAACACAATGTGCACAGCCTTTAGAAGATTCCTCACAAACGAAAGTGATGCATTATGTGAAAAGCATAGATCCCATGATAAAAGTGTGTGTGTGACTCTTGGAGTTCGACAAACACTAGACTCAAATCCTAGTAGTGATCAGATAGCTGAACCTCCGGCAAGAGAATTTTAGCATAACTACGGAAAGTTAAACCACTAGGAATCAAGGGGTATTTGGTGAGTAAAGGCGGAGGCTCCCCTTCAATCAATGAATCCTTTATTTTTTATTTTTTTCACATCTTTTTCTTTTCTTTCTTTTGCACATTTTTTTTTCTTTCTTTTGCACATTTTTTCTTTCTTTTGCACACTCATTGGCGGTTGACATGCTCAAGAGTATGGAAACCGAACCAGAGAAGCATGGATATAATAAGGATGGCCTGGTTGGTGACTCCGAGGTAGCCTTTTCTTCATGCCTGGACTACAAAGAACAGAGGGGAAAACCGTGGAGATGCAAAAAGATGGAAGATGGTTAAGAAACTCAACATTACCCATGATGTGCTAGTATAGGTCAATTCTTCTAAAAAACAAAAGATACAATGCTAGAAGTCCATAGAGAAAAATGATCACTAAGACAGAAGACTCTAAAATTTGCTAATCCAAGAGTGTGTATAGAATGAGACATACTAATCAAAGAACACATACTTCAAAATGAGTAATGACCACAGAAAGCACACACATATTAACATGTAATGGATATTCTCATCAATTCCAGTATGTACGAAGAACTATTTTAAAAAAAATTTCAAGCTTGCAAAACCATACTAAGAAAATCTTTTTGATTTTTTGTGTTTTTTGTTTTTTTTTTTAAAAAACAAAGCAAGATAGAAAATGAACAAGCACACATTAAAAGACTCAAAAAAAAAAAAAAAAAAAAAAACAGAGAAACCCAAAAACTAAAATAACTAAACAAATTAACACAAGTCAAGTTTTCTCACCCAAACTGCTTTAGTATGAACAAAGTTGTGAGAATGGCAGTTCTTAGGTGGTGTCTTGACGTTATGGCTCCCTTCCCTTCAATGAGAACCCCTCTTGACATGGTTTCCAACTTCCTATTCCTAGGTCTAGGAAAACACAATCTTTGTTTATGTTTGGTCTTAAGCATATCAAAATAACGAGGTCTAATATGACCTTTAACCTCATTACCACCAAAGAAGTGTCTCCTACCCCGCGACATGTTGGAATTTCTTCTATCTCTATGAGACACTCTCCCATGCAACTTATAACAATAAGAGCGAATATGACCATGCATACCACAATGATGACAAATAAAAACCGAGTGTACCTTCTTTTTTTTGACCTTACCAACTCTAGGAAGTTTGAGAAGTCCATTCTCATGTTGAATTTTTTGTTCACCCTTTCCTTGAGTTCTTGTATCATGAGATGTAGAAGCACTCTGTTTTTGTTCTTTCTTACCACCAAAGCCAATGCCACTCTTGTCGGAACAAATTTGTTGAGACCCAATGATATTGTCCAAAGTCTTTGATCCTCTGTTCCAAAGACCAATGGTAGCCATAGTACGCTTAAGTTCTTCCTCTTTCTTGATCATTAATTCTTCCAAAGCAACTTGAGATATCTCGAGAGTTTCAATCTTTTCTCCATATGTTGCATAGATTTGCTGTAGCTCATTCCTCTCTGTCTCACAAGTCAAGAGTTTTGCACAAAGAGCTTGTCGATCATTAGAAATCTTAAGGGCATCATTCTTAGTCTCGGAAATCTCTTTCTTTAATTTGACATTCTCACTTTCACATGTTTTGAGTTTCGTAGTGAGTTTGTCATTCAATTTGGATAAGTTAAGAGATTCCTTATACAACTTTTCATAAGCTTACTCAAGCTCTTCATCATCACTCTCCGAGGATTCATCATCGGTGGCATTCTCAACCGACCTTTTCGGATACTTTGTTCGTCCTTCAGTTTCAGAAGCTGCCATGAAGGCAAGGAATTGTTTGTGTTCCTCTTCACCTTGATCTTCATTGTCACTTTCATCTTTATCAGATTCTGATTCATCATCCCAAGTGATAGCGAGGGCTTTCTTCTTCCTCAAATGAGTGGGGCATTCATGAGAAAAGTGGCCAAATCCTTGGCATTCATAGCATTGGACTCTTTCAGAGTTCTCTTGTATCTTTCATTTCTCCTTCTTGGCTATAGAATTAATTTTTAGTTTATCTTTGCTTTTGGATTTATGAGTATGAGTAGAGTTCAAAAGATTAGGATTCTTTTTCAAAAAAGATTTTTTAAATTGTTTTACAAAAGCATCCGTAATCTTGGAATCTATCTCACAGTCCTCATCAGAATCTACTCCAACTCTATGAACACTACTAAAGGCAATAGCATCTTTTTGTTTCTTATTAAAATTCCTATGTGCCTCATAAGTTTGGAGATTTCCAACCAAATGATCTAGCTTGAGGTTATCAACATCTTGAGCCTCCTCAATAGCCGTAACTTTTGGTTGGAACCGATCGGGCAAGGACCTTAAAATTTTTCCTACAATCCTGGATTCCGGTATTTTTTCACCTAAATTGAAGCTGGAATTTACAATGTCACGCAACTTTGCATAAAATTCATCAAAGGTCTAACTATCTTTCATTGAAAGGTTTTTGAAACTAGACGTAAGCCTTTGAAGTTTTGAGCGTTTAACAGAAGGAGTGCCCTCATGAATAGTTTGTAAGATATCCCAAGCCACTTTTGCGACTTCACAATTGCAAATACGACTAAACTCTTCAGGTGTGACAGCGCAAAAGAGAGAATTGATAGCTTTACTATTCCAGCTACTATTTTGGTAATCAATTGTGTCCCACTTATCAATTGGTTTGGGAAAAGTTACTCTATCAATGGTAATCGTTGGTTTGGTCCACCCATACATGACAGATTGCCAAACTTTTTCATCAATAGATTTCAAAAACGATCTTATCCGAGCTTTCCAAAAAGAATAATTGAATCCGTCAAGTAGGGGTGATCGAACCATAGAATTTCCCTCACGTATTGAATCCATTATCACTAATCAAACAAGATCTCGCTCAAAAGTTTTAAAAAACAAAAGAGCGACCCGCTCTGATACCAATTGAAAAATCTAGAAATCCCCTAGATGTTAATTTGCGATTATGTATCAATTTTAAACAGTAAACAACAATCCCAATTAAACAATCAAGACAAATCGACACAACGATTTTACGTAGAAAAACCACAATTGGACACCTCCAATTGTGATAAAAAAATCACGGGCAACAGCCACAAAAACAATCCACTAAGAAGATATAGAGGAATTACACAGGTATACTCTCAATTACCTAGCGAATCCACGCCCGAATTGAACCAACCCCTATGTGCCTCTTCCAATCCCGTCTTCACTTCGGAATTGTCTTGACGATGAGCCACTCCAGAATCCACCAAAGTGTCAGGCTCGAATTCTTCAGAATCCACTGAAGAATAACTCTCTCTTTGTGTAGAACAAACAAATAATCCTTTGATGTATACTCTTTAAATCATGAGTTGAATACTCAATCAAAACATCAAAGAAAACTAACAAAATATCCTCAGATATAAACCTTAATATCCAAAAAGAAGATTTGGAGCAGTAATTCTAAAACCTGACAGAAACACGTACTTATAGAAATTTAGGCCTGCGAAGCTCGCTCGAGCGAAGACTCTCTCGCTCGAGTGAGGAACTAATCTCGCGTGTTTTTCCATAAGTGGCTTCGCTCGAGCCACACAACCTTTGCTTGAGCGTACATTCATCATTCTTAGGTTTTTTGCCAGACGCAGCCTTCACTCGTGTCACGATCTAAACCCGCCCTATAGGTTTAGCATCGTAACCGGCCAATAATCATTGGATTACCGAAGGCCTTCCTGTATAATCAAAATAATCGGGGCTTACGGAAGCAATAAACAAAACAACAATAGTCCAACGAGCTATGCATCTATATGAACAAATAATTACATGCAAAAGCGTTAATTTACCCACTTACATTACATAACATAAAACACAATATCTTATACAAAAACAAATGTACGGGTCAAAAATGTATAACATAACTGAAAGCTTGCTAACGGCCTTCCAGGCCTAGCCCCAACTCGGAGGCACCCAAAACACTTGGTAGGCTTCAAACAGTGACTCAGTAAAAACCTTCCTACACTTGCCCTTCAGAACGCTCACCTATAAATATATATAAAAACAGTGAGCTAAACCCCAGTGAATAACAACTGTGTCAAGGGGTTAAGAATGAATGTCATTTCAATAATTAAAACAATCATTTACATCAGTAGATCGGTTATTCAATCAGTGGCTCATATTTCATGCCATAACAGTCATTTAGAAATCATAGCAGTCGTACGTGGAACATCCTATAACAGAACAGTACAGTAACAGTAGGTCTTAATAGACCGAACAGTCAGTTAATGGCCATCAATACAGTAAACAGTAGTAGTTCCAAACATTGGAACTAACAGAGATCTCTGTAACAGTAGCAGTAACAGTAACAGTAAGGCCTCGTTTGGGAACAGGCTAATATAGTAACTTTTTGGCTATTTGGCTAAAATATGAGTTAAAAAAAAATAGTATGTTTGGGATGACTTTTTGACTTTTTACGAAAAGATGTGCAAAAAGCAGAGAGAAAAGAAAATCTTTGACTTTTTGGTATGGATTGTTGGTTTTTTGACTTTTTTAGTAACTTTTTGATTTTTTGGCTAAACCGGCATGTTGCCAAACGAGGCCTAAGTTGATATAGATGCCCCAAATACAGTTTACAAATAGAACAACCATTCATTCAGTAAACGATGCCATTTCAGAAAGCAGTATAATCAATCGTTCAGAAATAGTTATAATTGAACGTATCTTTACAACATTGTTACTCACAGAGGGCTTCCAGAAACGGTTGGTCAGTTTTTGAGTCTTGACCTACAAACATAAATGTACATGGCACAAAACATGTCTCATTATTACTCATTCATGTGGTCATACATGGCTTAGCTTTCTTACTTTAATTTCCTATTCATTCCATGTCACATAGCTTATTCATATAGCACCACTTATTCGGATTCGACACATAATTTCTAATTCACTTACTTACGTTGTTTCTTAACTTATTAATCTTTAACGGCTCATAAATCATGCCTAAGAATGCCCATAAAGAGATGGGAGTGAAGATATGTACTTAAAACATCTTTTGAAAACATGCTGAAAATAAGTTGGTGGCTAGAGCCAGCTTTTCTTGCCTAGAGCCAGCAGAAGGCAAAAACAGAGCTCGCTCGAGCCAGAATGCCTTCGCTCGAGCCAGCTTCTGTAGAGTTCAAAATTCTGAGAGCTCGTAATGTTGGCTCGAGCCACCACTTCTTCGCTCGAGCCAACTGTAAATTTCTAGGCATCAAGCTTAACAAAAATGGCTTCCAAACAACTTCCAAAACTTGGGGTCTTGCATGATTTGATCAAACATGTAAAATAGCTTTAGAAAACTTCAATACAAGACCCTTAAAACATCTTTTATTCAAAAACTCATCAATTCTTGAAAGGTTTGAGCCCAAACTTCTTCATGCAATATTTTTCAACTCTTCCATGGTTTTTCATAACATGCAAATGGTGATTAACAAACTTATGAATTCTGAAACCATGGACATGATTAAAGCTCACATGCATGCAAGGACTTTAAAACTCGAACTCAAAATGATAAAATCAAATATGATCTACCATGAATACACATGAAAGTAATCTACATGTTCAAAGACCCATTTCTTGCACTCTCATGAAAATAGCTTAAAGCTTGATAAAATCATGATGCATGGAGGAATAACTACAGAAATTAGACATAGAATCCTTACCTAAGGCTTTAATTTCAGAAATGTGAGATGAATTTCCTAGTTTTCTTCTTCTTCTTCAAACTTGTGAGCTCTCTCTCACTAAAGCCAAACTCTCTCTCTTAAGCTTGAACTCTCAACTTAATGAAGTATAATGAGCCAAAGAAAGTTGCCTACATTCTCTCATATCTCATCAGAAACTACACAACACACACTCTCACATTTGAATACACAACACGTGCACACACATGCATTATTCCAACACACCCACAAGAGTTTTAATCCTCTACATTCAACACCACAAAATGTTTTAGCACATCATACACTTAATCACATCTTGGGTCATTAATAGGATTAGATTAGGTATCAATCATGCATCACTTAAATCAAACACAAGTAACCTTAATTAGTCAAGGTTAGCACAAAATTCAATTACTCAAAAATAGTTTCAATTTAGGCTTAATTTAATCACATGCGATTTTACTAAACTGAATCAGTTTTTAACAAAACTTCTCAGATGGCTTCCAAAAATTCTAATTAGTCAATCCATGTGCTCAATTCGGTTTCTGAAAGCATTTAGACTAACAATTTCAGATTCAAAGTAGAAATCATGACAAATAATTTTCAAATCAGATAGATATGCACAAATTACTACAAAGCACATATCACAATTAATAATAACACCTAATTCCATTCTAAACACTTAGTTAGAATTCTTAATTATGAATTAGTAGGTAATTACGGACCGGGGTTGTTACAGCTCGAGCAAGAACTCCTTCGCTCGAGCGAGCAAGGGCGGACAGGCAACTTTGAATGCAATTTTGCATTTTGCTTCAGGGATACTGCCCCTCAACCCCGCTGTAGCGCTGCCCCGGACCCGCCAAGGGGCGTTGCCCCCTGGATCCCCGCGAGCTGACCGGGCAGCTCGATCCCCGTCATAGTCAGCAAAGTAGCAATCTTGAAAGAATTAACATAACAAACTTCTATGCAAGGCACAATTCGGGTTGGATTCGCATCTAATAAACTCATAACCTCACTAAAATAAAAGTGCGAAAAAAATTACAACTCAAAGGAGTTTTGTAAAACAGGATTGTTAAGAATAAAAACCTAACAATAACTTTGGTAGCTCTAATAGCAAACTATTGGAGGTGCTCTTACATTTTATAGCTTTCTCAGTTTTGACTGCTAAAGAATTTATTTTCACTTTACACTTAAAGCTTGTAATTTATTCAATTTACTTCCACAATAAACATTCATTCAACTTTAAAAAAAGAAAAGAAAAAAAAGAGACACATTCTCTCAAGTTAACAGTTGTGTGATATAAAAATAATTAAATTACACTTTATTACTTTTAGTTTCCAATTTTTTCTATTTTAACTTTTAAAATATATATTTTTCACTTTAATATTTAAAGTTTATAATTCTTCTTAATTTACTCTCAAAAAAATAGAGAATATTTTGGTCAAAGGCACCTTATAATAAAACTTTAATACATTAAAAATACGCACACAAATTTTTTTTGAAAAGTCTAACACATATTACTATTATTAAATTTTAAAATAACATAACTTTTGATTTAGATGTCGATTTTTCATAAAATTAGTATTTTTATAATTCTCTCATTAAAATCTATCAAATAAGATTCATATTGACTATGTTTTTTTTTTTATAAATATTATTACCTTCAAAATTAATATAAATAATAATATATTATTCTATTTGACAGTAATCAAACAACATAATTAAAAATAAATTTAACAAAAATAAATATTAAAAAATATATTTCGAAAGATATTTCAATTTCAAAAAAGAGAAAATCATATAAAATTAATTTGTGTGATTATTTTTTTAGCTTTCGTCACCAAACTAATTTTTAAATTATTTTATTTTATTTTAAAACATTGAGGTATTTGGATAAATATGAAGGATGGTCATGTTACATGAGTGATAGAAGTAGAGAGAGGTAGTGGAGGTTGGGACTGAGGTGGTGCTGAAAATCATGAAACTTTAGGCACAGTACAATTTATTTGTTTTTACGGACGTGACTATTTATCCGATAGTTTCCATCCAAAATTAGATAAAAAATTAAATTTGAGAATAAATTGAAAAAAATTATAAACGTTAAGGATTAAAGTGAAATAAAAAAATAAAAAATAAACTTTAAAGGCAGAATTAAAAATAATTAAACTTAGACGGGGCAAAATGTAATTTAACTGGAAAAATAAATTTTGGTGTTAAAGACGTTGTATGAAACGGTCTAAACAAGCCTAAAAAATAAACTACTCAAATAATTGAAGACGAATTCTACAAGTCAAACTGCAAACAATCCTCAAAAATAGAAATTGGTGTTCAAGACCTTGTATCAAAATATGTTTTTATTTTTGTCTAAACAAGCCTAAAAAATGAACGGCTCAAATAATTAAAATGAGAATTGTGATGGATTCCACAAGCCAGACCGCAAACAATCATGATTCATGATTAACAAAAGAGGTTCAAAGATCAGATTCAAGATCGAGGTAACAATGGCACAAGGCTCCATCAAAATGTCCTTCATACTTCTTGTGCCAATTCTCGGACAATAAAAATATTCATAAAACCCACATTATGAAAACTCAAACGAGGTTCAACTATGAAAGCCATGTTTATCGCTAAATTACATAAAGATACAATCACATCCATTGAAGGAAGGTCTGAAAAGACGGCTCAGTGTTGCTTATTTCCAGTTGCCACTTCCCAAGCTTGTAAAATGTGGTTGACAATTTCTTCTACACCAACGCCATGCTTCACCTGCAAGTGTACAGATGCAGTTATTATTATTAACGGGAAAGTTTTGACATACTCAAGAAGAGTAAAACTAAGCGTCATTGGATTGAAGGCCTTTGACTTTGCCATGTGTGCCACGTATCTGTTCATGTATTCACGTATTCGCTCATGTATTCTTTATAGATAACAGACCAAAAATGACCCGAGTGATTCATAAAATGCCCGCTCTAAAGAAAACAAGAGTCTTGAAAAACAAAAAAAAAACAAAAATTCCAACACTTGGGTTGTGGTTTTGCACTCTGCCCTAAATGGCCGGTGGAAAAAATAAATAATAATATTAATAACAACAAACTAAAGAACAGAAGAAAACCCTAACAAACCCAATATTCTCAAATTAATTGTGTTCAACATCCAAAAATGTCTTCCATTAATAATAATCCCAATATTTATAGATCAACTAAAAAAGACAATATATTCAAAAATAACAAAAATTACATAATAATAATTCCTTAAATTAAAATGTCCTAAAAATCAGGTTCAAATAAATCAATTTTGATTCTTTCAGCCCTGTCTCACATAGGTGCTATAGATATCGGGCCTCCTCATGTCATCTCCATCGGGTAGGAGGGAGCATTGGGTTTTCAGTTCCAAGATACAGCTGTAGGGTTATGAGGGCATGTTCATTTTTTTGAATATGCGTGAAGTTGGTCATCTGATGCTTATAGAGTACATAATGATGATTCAATTTTAATTCTTTCCCAAAAGAATGTCTTTCTAGGGTAGACAAGGGAAAACCTCCACAATCTGAACATATTATAGATGGGAAAACCTCCACAATCTGAACATATTATAGATGGTAAAACTGCACTTATCATCACATAGATATGGGTGTAAGAACAATGTCGATCCTACTAACTTTTTATGTTTTCTGTTTTCTTTTCTTTCTTTTTTTTTGCCCGTTTGTTTTTCATCTTTTTGTTGTTCGTGCAACAATTTGTTGTGGCAAACGTGCTTATCTACCCAAAATTACGGAGGAGAGAAGAGAAAAGAAACAGTTGTTACCAAAACACAATGAATTACTGCACAAAAAATAATGCAACAATGAAGTTTCTCACAATCAATATTTGGGAAAAAAAAAGGATTGAATTCAACACACCTGAGCAAAAACAAATGGTCCTCCATCACGCATCCGTAGCGCATCGCGCTCCATCACAGTCAAATCAGCTCCAACTGCTTGTGCAAGGTCAGTCTTGTTTATTACCTATAATCAAACAACTCAACTCGTTTACATCAGGCTTTTTGGTAATATCTTTATCGTGTGACAAATGAGAAAATGCGATAGGTGGCAAAAGAACAACAGCAGATATGAGCACAGAAGCCCGTACAAGGAGGTCAGCTTGTGTAATTCCCGGGCCTCCTTTTCGAGGTATTTTATCACCACCAGATACATCAATTATATAAATGATATAGTCAGCCAATTCTCTGCTGAAGTTGGCAGCCAAATTATCTGCATCCAGACATTTTAAGTCAGATCTTTCTCAATATGTACAAATTTTAAAGTCTAAAAGAGGAGAGGATATGTAAAAATTTCCTCTATTTTTTTTTTTTTTTCATTTATCATTGGATTTCAAGTTATTTTATTTAAACTTCTTATGTGTTTCATATATGTAAGTGAGAGACACATGTTCCAAAGCATGTTTGGAAATGTGTTCGACTAATGTTGGTAAGTGTCCCACAACTGTCATGTCGTGTTGGTGTCTAAAACGACACGCCACCTTCTTAGAAGTGTCAGTGTTGCTTAGCTTGTGATGATGAATCAAGTCCTACCATACAGCCCACCTTTTACTTCATGCAATTGCAATGCAACCTCATTCAAATGAGTATTTCTATAATTAGTTCATATTAATAATGACTCAAGAGTGTGGAGAGAAATGAAGCATGTAGGAATACTTGCAATCATCCACCCACTTGGAATCCAGTTTCTTCACATTTATTTATTTTTAATAGGCAACAAAAGAAATATTAATAGAAAAGAAGAAAAGTACAAGAGAAACGGGAAAACAAGGAGTCCTCCAAGAAAAGAAAACCAAAAACAAAGACAACCAAATTCTCACACTACAAATCACACACTGCCCTTATATTTATAGAGATAAAAAAAAGTGGAATTCCTCTAGAGGAAGTGGAATTCCTCTAGAGGGAGTGGGGACTGAAACCCAAAAAGATGACAGGTAATGGACTTTATCCCATAAAGAGACCTGTTCAATCAAATCCTCGAAGACCCTAGCATTATGCTCCAACCAAAAACAGGGTCATGCTGTGAAAAATTCTCAAGGCATGTTATGCTATGATCATCATTTTCCCCAAAAGAATACTAGTAATGAACCAACATGGTCATTTGATCGCACATTGACTGTCTACAGATAGTATTAACTTAATTTTTTTGTACTCTGTTGACATGCAAAGTGAGAAAAATATCATTTTCCAGATTACCTCCCCCCGATTCACAGAGAAGTATATCCGCTTTATACAAGTTAGAGAGCTCCTCAAGAGGGCCAAGATTTATGCTGATGTCTTCACGAATGGCAGCGTGTGGGCAGCCCCCAGTTTCCACAGCTCGTATCCTTTCCTCTGGAAGTGCTCCATGCTTCACCAAGAATTCACCATCCTCTTTTGTGAATATATCATTTGTTACCTGAAACAGTGATATTCTTTGTAATTTATTTTCCATTACTCAGATAGAACGGGAATGTGCTTATACCAATATCGGGGACACGAAGAGTTAATTACTAATACATTTCAATATTTTGAGATTGTTAGTCACATAACAAACAATGAAACAAAGATAGTAATAAGAAGGTAAGCAGCATATGTTAAAGTGAAACAGCTAAAAAGAGGATTGCTAGAATAGAATGTGTACTTGGCCCATTAAATTAGGTTTGAGGGTTAAAAGTCCAACGCCAAGAAAATAAAAGAAAAATAACTTCAGCCAATTAGTGCTGGAAGAAGAGATCAAAGGCTTTTTAAGCACATTGAAAAATGCATCTCTGAGGAGAGTGGCACGCTGCGAGAAGTCAAACGTGCATATGGACAATATTTCACAGTTTGGGTAGATGACTAGAAACTCTTGAACACTGCATAACTATCCATTGATATTGTGAAAGACACCACAATGAATATTGATTAGTCAACATTCTTTACAGGAAAGAAGTCCTGTTGCTCCAAGCCAACTACCTACTTCTGTATTTGCAGCAAGGAGCTAAAATATTAGGTCAACTGAATTAAAACTTAAGCCCAGGAATGACTACTTGCCCATAAAAGGTTCAAGCATGACTTAGTCTGGACCTAAATATAGAGAGACACTCCATTTGTAAGTTGGGAGCAAAAACAAGCCTTGGAACTTAGTTTTTCCCAATTCACATGACATATTATTTCCCTGTTAGACCTTTGATGTTTAAGAATCCAGTTATCAAGATCTTCAGCATTGCAAGATTGGTTTTGTCGACAAGACTATTAAGTGTTAAGGATTAGGTTTTAAACATTAGCACCAACTTTGATACACCAAAAAATTAGAAGCTCTTTATAGAGTTGAAATTTGAGGATATAAAAAGGTAAGATTTTGGAATTTAAAAAATAATGAGAAATTGAATAATAATTTCTTAAATTCCAAATACCATCATTATTAATGCCTTGGAAGGATGGAATCATAGCATTCATGCAGAAAGAATCCCAGAAATATTCAGCAGATCATACGTACTGCCGCAAGACTGTACTTGTCCCGCAAGAATTGACACAAAGCCAACATTAAAGCAGTTTTCCTGTGCAGCATAAAAATAAATGTATTAGCGACAATTCAAATCAATCAAGCAATCTGTATTGCAAAATGAGATACTGCTCTGCACTACACCGATAGAAGAGAAGGGCAACTGACACAAGAGTAGTGGTGATTGTGGAATAACTAGTAGGCAATAGGAATCTCTACACTTTTCTTTTATATCCTATAGTATGACAATATGTTTAAATATTCATAAGAAATAAAAACCTAGATTCATAAACATGTAAGTAGGTCAAAATCCATTAAGAAAAGCATGTTAATTCAGAAGCTTAAAGCATGAACTGGAACAAATTGAAACCAAAGAAATTGAAAGTCAACCAAAATAACTCAGGAAAAAAAGAACAATGGAAGTTGCTGTTAACATCACCACTAAACCATATTCCATAGACTATATGCTAATACCATAGACTGGAATAGAAGTTAAAATATCATTTTACTAACATATGTTGATGAATTGAGGTAGAAAACAAGGTAAATCAGTTCATAGTAGAGAGCCAATATACCAAATAACATCAAATTCCATTTCCTGATACACAATAAGCCATATGGATGTAGCAAGGGCCATTGGTGCATTGGAAAAGAACCAAGCCGGGTCTACCAAGTTTGAACCCGGGATTCCCTTCCTCTATCCCCCTCCCCTTACCAAAATAAGCCGTATAGATACAAATATAAACCTACATACACAAACAAACAAACAAACATGCATACATATCTATTCTATTATATAAAGCACATACCTAATTTGGTGTGAAATGCTGTCACTTTTCCTTCTTCATTTTTTTTTTCAAACCCCAAAAACTGTAAAACGGCTTTCCTCCACCGTCAAACCGCCCAAAAATGTAAATGTAAATGTAAAATTGCAATTTCATGGTGTTGTACCCATTGCTAGTATATACATACATACAAGGCAGTGAAGCTATGGATAATTGGGAGAACAATTTCAATAGAAAATTTAGGGAAATAAGAGATACCCAGTACCAACAGGTGCAAATATACACCTACATATACAATCAATCAATCAAACAAACAAACATATATACATATACATACATACAGGGTAGTAAAGCTATGGATAATTGGGAGAACAATTTCAATAGAAAATTTAGGGAAATAAGAGATACCCAGTACCAACAGGTGCAAATATACACCTACATATACAATCAATCAATCAAACAAACAAACATATATACATATACATACATACAGGGTAGTAAAGCTATGGATAATTGGGAGAACAATTTCAATAGAAAATTTAGGGAAATAAGAGATACCCAGTACCAACAGGTGCAAATATACACCTACAGTGTGGTGCCAGTCCATCATGGCTGTGGTACACCTTACCATCTGGGCCCACCCATGATGTTGTTTCTGTTGAATCCCCATGAGAGTGGCTGTTCAATTCCATGAGAAAACAATATGATGAGAATGTTAAAATTGAAGTACTAAAAGTGGAGTGACTCACTCAAATGTAAACCTCAAGAAAGATTACTCGTGGGTTTGATGATGGTGATCATGATGATGATGATGATGATCGTGTTTATGATCATCATCATGATGGTCTTGCACTTGGTGACTTTGTGACGCCATTGTTTCTAAGCTTGCAAGATTTTAGCCGAGAGAGAGAGAGAGAGAGAGAATAATGGAGGAGGGCATCCGGTTTTACATGTTGCAATGTCAGTGGTAATTTCTGATTTTACCAAAAAACCCCTGATTATCAGGGGAACGGCCTATTTTAGTAAATTTTTAAAATTTTTTGATTAAAATATAAGTTAAAAAATATTAGTATGTTTAGAATGATTTTTTAGTTTTTTATGAAAAGATGTGTAAAAAATAGAGAGAATGAAATTTTTGATTTTTTAGTATAGATTATAGACTTTTTAATTTTTTTAGTAACTTTTAATTTTTAGGCTAAAACTATTATATGCCAAATGAAGCCTAAGGACCTAACTTTTTTTGAACTATCCGATATAGGCTATGTTTGGCATGCTCATTTGGGCTAAAATAATCATATAAGATAAAATTAGTTATTTTAGTCAAATAAAATAAAATATTACATTCAAACCATAATCATTTCACTTTTTCTCTCATAAAAATTAAAAAAATCAAAAATTCTATCCCAAACAAGATTTTTTAACCCTAAATTAAATAGTTAAAAAGACGAAGGCATAGGGACCTTGTTATGGGTCATCATGCCCTATTAGGAATGGGTGGCCACTTCAATTTTTTTTTTTGTTTAGGAGTTGGGTTGGTGGAGCTGGTTATGGGATTCTATTTTGATAATCTAAATTTTATTTTATACATTTTTTTGTGTATATTATACATAAAAAAAATTAAATTGATTCAACAATCAAAATCAATTCAATTTATTATGCGTGTCTAAAAAATTTAAACAACAAGTATATTTTTAAAAATAAATTATTTTTTGTGATAAATATGATAAATTGAATACTAATTTATTTTTTTGTTGGTATGGGTGATATACACAACAAATATTATAAAAATAAATTATTCATATCATCGAAACAAAAACTCGTGATGAGAAACACAGACTCAAATAGCACTCTTCAGTCCAAATCTAGATGGAAAGAAATCCTAACTTTTATTTTTTTATTTTTTATAATCGATTAAAAATTTAAATTTTGTAAATCTCATAAAAAATTCAAGTTCATTAATTTTTTTTTTATTTTTTCAAAAAACACAATAAATTTATTTGGCAAACTATTTTTAAAAATAATTTTGATTTTAATTGGTTGAAAACAAACAACCCTCTTTTTAAATTATACAACAAAATTTGAATTTTTAAAAATTGTTCATAAACAAAAATGAAAACAATAAATATGAAACAAAAATAGGCCTCAAATTTTCTCGTGGGCCCAACGTCAGTGGGGATCAAAGCGCCACCCATTTTAAATGGGTAAATTGTGTTAATTTATTTTTTTGAAACCACAAATATATAGAGTAGGACGAAAAAACAATAAACGTTTCTCAATGGGTTCAATTGACCCCTTACTATAGGGTGAAGTCACCTATGCCAGGAATATAATCATCTTCTCCCTTGTTACTAGGGTTTTGGAAAAAGATGATACTTGAATGAATAACTTATTTGATTTTTTTACTATTAAGGGTTGGTTTGGCATCATTAAAAAAATTTAAAAAGTCAAAAAGTCATTAAAAAAGTAAAAAAGTTCATACTATTTATCTCTTTTTTTCGGGCAAATCTGTCAATTGAAAAAAAAAAACAAAAAAAAAACAAAACAGTGCCGCACAAAATTGTGCAGCCACACATCCCAAGTAAATTGAAAATGAGGCACACTTGTAGCCACATATTTCTCTAAATTCCCAAACGGAGGCTAAATATGAAACAAAAATAGGCCTCAAATTTTCTCGTGGGCCCAACGTCAGTGGGGATCAAAGCCACCCATTTTAAATGGGTAAATTGTGTTAATTTATTTTTTTGAAACCACAAATATATAGAGTAGGACGAAAAAAAAATAAACGTTTCTCAATGGGTTCAATTGACCCCTTACTATAGGGTGAAGTCACCTATGCCAGGAATATAATCATCGTCTCCCTTTTTACTAGGGTTTTGGAAAAAGATGATACTTGAATGAATAACTTATTTGATTTTTTTACTATTAAGGGCTGGTTTGGCATCATTAAAAAAATTTAAAAAGTCAAAAAGTCATTAAGTCTTTGTTTGGGAACTTGATTTGGGGCTAAAATAGCCACAAAAAACAAAATAGGCTATTTTAGCCACAAAAAACAAAACATCAAATCCAACCCATAATCATTACAATCTTCTCTCACAAAAAAAGTCAAAAAAGCCAAAAAGCCAAAAAGCCCTTCCCAAATCAGGCTAAAATAGTCCAGGCTAAAATAGCCAAAAAGCCAAAAAGTCAAAAAGCCAACCCACTTCCCAAACGGAGGCTAAAAAAGTAAAAAAGTTCATACTATTTACCTCTTTTTTTTCGGGCAAATCTGTCAATTGAAAAAAAAAAAACAAAAAACAAAACAGTGCCGCACAAAATTGTGCAGCCACACATCCCAAGTCAATTGAAAACGTGGAACACTTGTAGCCACATATTTCTCTAAAAAAAAAAAAAAAAAAATTTGAAAAGAGACAAAAACAGTGCAGCGTAGTATTGCTGCTTTTGTCAGCGAGAGTAATATCGTAATTTTACAATTTTATACAATATTTTAATACACATTTTTCGTAAAATGTCAAAAAATTATCCCAAACCATCATTTTTTTTCCTCTACTTTTTAGTTCAAAAAGTCAAAAAATATACTTATTTAGTACATTCCAAACTACCCCTAAATAGATACCTTTATTGATGTGAATTTTATAAGGAATTTTTATTAATAAATTCTATTTAGAAGTGTTTTAACTTAAAAAATTTATGAAGGAATTTTTTAACCAATTTCGTTCAATGTATGTATAGTTTTATTCTATAAAGTCTTTTTTCTTAATTCACACTATTTTCTTAGACACTCATGCCCTTATATTTAATTTTGATACCCTTATAAATATTTTTTTGAACAGTTAGTAATTTTATTATATGAGCATTCATATTTTGAAATTCACATTGGTAGGAATGTAAAATTGGCTCGTAGGCCGCCCGAAACCCGCCTGCGAGCTGGGACGGGTCCGGCCCGTTGACAATGTGAATATTCACATTGACATGTTAATGTTCGCATTAATAGGAGTGTAAAATTGGCCCGTGTCCCGTGGCGGCGCGAAACCCGCCCACGGCCCATGGGCGGCCTGGCCCGGTCCGGCCCGTTGACAATGTGAATATTCACATTGACATGTTAACATTCACATTGATAAGAGTACAAAATTGGCCCGCGGCCCATGGGCGGCCAAAAGCCCGCTCGCGGCCTGAGGCAGGCCCAGTTCGGCCCGTTAACAATGTGAATATTCACATTGGCATGTTAACATTCACATTGATAGGAGTGTAATATTAGCTCGCACCTCGTGGCTGCCCGAAACCCGTCCACGGCCCGTGGGCGGGCCGGGGCGAGCCCGGCCCGGCCTGTTGACAATGTGAATATTCATATTGACATGTTAACATTCACATTCACATTGATAAGAGTATAAAATTGACCAGCGGCCCAGGGCAGGCCCGACCCGGCCCGTTGACAATGTCAATATTCACATTGACATGTTAACATTCACATTGATAAGAGTGTAAAATTGGCCCACAGCCTGTGGGCGTCCCGAAGCCCGACCGCAGCCCGAGGCGGGCTTGGCTCGACCCGTGACAATGTGAATATTCACATTGACATGTTAACATTAACATTCATAGGAGTGTAAAATTTGTCCGCTGCAAGAAACTTGCCCGTGGCTCGGGGTAGGCCCGGCTCGGCCTGTTGACAATGTGAATGTTCACATTGACATGTTAACATGCACATTGATTGGAATGTAGAATTGTCCTGCGGCCCGTGAGCTGCCCGAAGCCTGTCCACGGCCCGGGGCAGGCTCGTTTGGGTCCGGGCCCAAGCATGTCCGAGACCCTAGGTTAGGGCCTAGGCCATCACTTTGAAGCCTGGCCCTGCCCATCAGCCCGCTTAAGGTCCATTCAAGGCTTGGTCCGAGGCCCAGCCCGCGCCGATGCGCAATGTCTTTTTTTGTGGAAAATAATAAAATTTTGGTAGAAAAAATTAAAAAGAATTAAAAAAAAATGGCCAGGCCCGCCCAAGCCCGACCTAAGCTCGAGGCTAGGCCCAGGCCCACCGGCTCGACCCGAGGCTTAATCCATCGGCCCGTCCAAAGCCCGAATACCCTTGTGCCAGGGCTAGGGCCTAGGCCTAATTTTTTGGCCCGCGGGCCGGGTCGGGCCGGCCCGGATTTTTTCGGACACCCATGAGGCTCGATATGGGCCGGCCCGGGCCTCTACGCATTGATGATATGAACATTCACATTGACGATGTGAACATTCACATTATGGGTATTTTGGTAATTATGTCTCTCATAGGACTTATTGAAACATAAGAAAATAATGTGGACTAAATAGAATATAAGTAGATGAAAATGGTATTTTGGTCTTCTTACCTCAAATAGGACTTAATGGAATAGTAAAAAAGAACGTAGGCTGCTCGAAACCCGCCCGCAGCTCGAGAAAGGCTCATTTGGGCCCGGGCTCGATCCTAGTCTGAGACCCTAGGCTAGGGCTTGGGCTATCATTTTGAAGCCTGGCCCAGCCCATCGGCCCCGTTAAGACCCATTCAAGGCTCGGTTCGAGGCCCGACCTACACCGAGGCCTAGTGTCTTTTTTTGTGAAAAATAATAAAATTTTGGTAGAAAAAATTAAAAGGAATTAAAAAAAAATGGCCAGGCCCGCCCAAGCCCGACCCAAGCCTGAGGTTAGGCCCAGGCCCATTGGCCCGACCTGAGGCTCGACCCACCGGCTCAGGCCCGGACCCAAACGAGCCTGCCTCGGGCCGTGGGCAGGCTTCGGGCAGCCCACGAGCTGTGGGCCAATTCTACATTCCTATCAATGTGCATGTTAACATGTCAATGTGAATATTCACATTGTCAATGAGCCGGGCCTACCCCGGGCCGCGGGCAAGCTTCGGGCAGCGGGCAAATTTTATACTCCTATCAATGTTAATGTTAACATGTCAATGTGAATATTCATAATGTCAGGGGTCGGGCTGCGGTCGGGCTTCGGGCCGCCCACGGGCTGCGGGCCAAATTTACATTCTTATTAATGTGAATGTTAACATGTCAATGTGAATATTCACATTGTCAACGGGCCGGGTTGGGCCCGCCCTAGGCCATTGGCCAATTTTATACTCTTATCAATGTGAATGTTAACATGTCAATGTGAATATTCACATTGTTAACATGTTGGGCCGGGCCGCCCACTGGCCGTAGGTAGGTTTCGGGCAGCCACGGGGCGCGGGCTAATTTTACACTCCTATCAATGTGAATGTTAACATGTCAATGTGAATATTCACATTGTCAACGGGCTGGGCCGGGCCCGCCCCGGGCCCCAGGTCGCCCACGGGCCGTGGGCGGGTTTCGGGCAACCACGAGGCGCAGACTAATTTTACACTCTTATCAATGTGAATGTTAACATGTCAATGTGAATATTCACATTGTCAACGGGCCGGACCGGGCTCGTCCCGGGCCGTCCATGGGCCGCGGGTGGGTTTCGCGCCGCCATGGGACACGGGCCAATTTTACACTCCTATTAATGTGAATATTAACATGTCAATGTGAATATTCACATTGTCAACGGACCGGACCCGCCCCGCCCCGACTCGAATTTTTTCGGGCACCCACAAGGATCGACATGGGCCGGGCCCCTACATATTGACGATATGAACATTCACATTGACGGTGTGAATATTCACATTAGGGGTATTTTGGTAATTATGTCACCCATAGGACTTATTGAAACATAAGAAAGTAATGTGAACTAAATGGAACATAAGTAGGTGAAAAGGGTATTTTGGTCTTCTTATCTCAAATAGGACCTAATGGAATAGTCAAAATGAATATGAGTTGGATGGAATAAAGCTCTTAGAAAGTGGATTTATCAAAAAAGCTCTCATTTTATAATCTTTGTATTTAGTGGTAAGTATACGTGATAATAAATCTATTTATGTATAATAATACGAGTTATTTTAAGAATTCTAAATAATCTATCAAATTTTTTATCAAACTTCTCACACAGGGATAAGACCCACACATGTGAATTTGTGTAAGTCCCACACCGATATGGATTTGTGTAGCCCATGTAAGAAGTTGGGAAATTATTTGGGGTCCCTAACATTTTCTATAATAATACTTTGTTAATCATGTTGTTTAATTTTGATGATATCTAAAATATTAATTAAAAATTTGTAAATAATATACATATTTTATATTATTTGACACAAAATATCTGTTTAAAATATATATTGTATGATATATTTGCTATAAATATTATTTAAATAAAAATATTTTGAAAATTTTACTATTCATGTTTTGAATAATTCGGTTGATCACTATTCATCTTTTGACAAATATGATATGATTGTCTCTTTTGAGTAAATTGTATTATATCTTTTTGATACATATTGCACCAAATTCAAAATTATTTTGTATTTTTTTGTATGTAGGACATACTCACATAATGAATATCATGTACGATTATTTTATATACTTTAAATATATTATGTAAATATATATATATATATATATAAAGAAAATGTTGAAAAGTTGTAACACATTTCACATGTTGTAGTTGAAATTGAAATACTGAAACTACATCTTCTATATAAATTAATTTTATAAAAAGAAAAATGTGGACTTTGCAGGCACATTATTTTTACCTCAATTCTTTATATATATATATATATAAATATAAATATATACAATGGTTAAAATCCACATGTTAGTAAGTTTGTTCAAATATCTAGCCATAATTTTTGACAAAAGAAAAGGGTGCCGCATGTTATATTTATTGAAAACAAAATATATATCTTTTGTTCTGTCAAGGAGCGTGCCCACGTAATCCATGATGTCAGTAAGTCCTACCTCAAACGGGTATATTTTTGTGTGTAAATAAAAGTGTTCCGTGTAAAAAAAAAAAAAAAGAACTTGAAGAGAAAAAATCTGTGTGATCCAAAATTTTGAGTATATTTTGTTCTTTCACTTTCAGATCTAAGTGTAGTCTTTGTTCCTACACTTTCATATCTACTCTTTGTGAGAGAATTATTGTAAAAGATGGTTAAAGTACCTCTTATCTTTATTTATTATTTTGTGAATAAATTTTGTAAGAGTGAAGAATTTATTGTTAAGTAAGGCACAATAGATAAAAGTATGACTTATGCAAAATCCACAAGCTTGGTAAAGCCTTGGTAGTGTATTGATTTATTTTGATAGTAAAAAAATTATAAAGGAGGTTCCTTGGGGAGTGGACATAAGCCCAACGTTCTGAACCACTATAAATCTCAATGTTTGATTTTCTCTCCCTATCTCTCTTACTTTTATATTAATAATTATTGTTTTATTTTTTATTTGTTAAAATTCTGAATATTGTGTTTATTCTTTTTTAATATTGTAACATTTTTTAATAACCCAATTTACCCCCCTTTTTGGGTTGCCTACCTGGGATAACAATTGGTATCAAAGCCTAAACTCTAGTTTGTGTGACTTAACCATTTTAGAGTATATCGTGGCAACCCTCAGTTATTCCTTACATGAGAGACAAGCATCCAATAGGCCACCATTGTTTAGCAGCACAAATTTAAGATATTGAAAAACTAGGATGAGCATACATGTTCAATCTAATGATTATGAATGCTGGAAAATTATTTGCAATGGACCAAAAATTCCTACTAAAACCGTAGATGGCCTTAAGGTACCAAAACCTGAAGACGAGTGGAATGAATCAGATACTAGAATGACCCAAATTAATGTTAAAGCCACAAACATGTTGTATTGCGCCGTAGATGGCAACAAGTTCAACAGAATTTCCATATGTAAAACCGCAAAAGAAATTTAGGATAAGCTTATAATGACTCATGAGGGAACCGAACAAGTTAAAAAATCTAGAGTCAATTTGCTAGTCTATAATTATGAACTCTTTAAAATGAAGCCTGATGAAACTATTCCTCAAATGTTTACTCGTTTTACTGAAATTATTAATAGTTTAACTTCTTGGCAAAATATATACTAATGTTGAATTTGTAAGAAAAATGCTTAGGTCATTACTAAAAAGTTGGGAGACAAAAGTTATTGCAATTACCGAAATCAATGATTTATCAAAACTAAGTCTAGATGAGTTAATGGGATATCTCTTAACTCATAAGCTTATAATGCAAGAAGGAAAGAAAGAAGAGGACAACAATAAGAAGAAAGGAATAGCCTTCAAATCTACCTCAAAACATCAAGATGATATGGAAGATGATTCAGATGATGATGAAAAAATGACATTTATCACTAGGAAGTTCAAAAGGTTTGCGAAAAAGAAATAAGGTGTGCGAAATTTTTTCAAAAAAGACTTCAACAACAGGGATTTTCAAAGGGGAGAAAATCACAAAAAATCTGAAGTTACCTACTACGAATGCAACAAACTTGGATGCTACAAATCAGAATCTCCAAAACTTAAGAAACAATTCAAGAAGGACAAGAAAAAAACCATGATTGCAGCATGGGGAGAAGATAGCGATGAAAGCGACTTAGAAACCAAAATTTGCAAAAATGAGGTTGCTAACCTATGCTTGTCACGACCCAAACCCGCCCCTATGGGTTTAGCATTGTAACCGGCTAATAATCCTGATATTACCGAAGGCCTCTAAGACAGATTAATTTAACAATAGGGGCTGGCGGAAGCAAATAACAAATATACAACATCCATTGAGCTGTGCAGACTTAAATGAGACAGAAAAATTTTAAACGTTTATATACATATCTACACATCATCCTTACGTCATCATATACATACAAACTAGACAAAAAGGACTTAGCCTTATTTACAAAATAAACGAAAACTTGTTTAATCAAACAAGAAAACAAAACTTAAACTTTATGCACTTAGCCATAGCCACTAGACATATTTGGAACTTCCACGGGAGGCACATAGGTTGGCTGACAAACAAAGAATCCAGGCAGCAGCTTTAGGACTAGTCACATGCCTGATCACCTACATACATAAACAATACAGTGAGCTGGAACCCAGTGAATAATAACAAGTTAAAAGGGTTTTAATGAATGTGGTCCATAACAGTTACAGAAAACACAATTCAGTAGTTATCAGAAATGAATTCATAATCATGATCAGAAGTCATAGTTCATAACAGATACAGATTCAAAATCATATTCATAATCAGAATTTGCAGTTAATCATACGTGGTACATTTATTAGCAATAGCAGAAACAGTTGGCCCATAAAAGAACGGCCATAAAGGCATACAGTTGACCCATAAAGGGACGACCATAAAGGCTTACAGTTGACCCATACAGGGACGGCCATAAAGGCATACAGTTGACCTATAAAGGGACGGCCATAAAGGCTTATAATTGACCCATAAAGGCTTACAGTTGACCCATAAAGGGACGGCCATAAAGGCTTACAGTTGACCCATAAAGGGACGGCCATAAAGATATACAGTTGACCCATAAAGGGACGGCCATAAAGGCTTACAGTTGACCCATAAAGGGACGGCCATAAAGGCATACAGTTGACCCATAAAGGGACGTAACAGAACAGATAACAGATGTCATTTGAAGTTAAGAATGCCACGCATACCTTTCAAAAACATTGAACAGCCATTCATTTATACAGAAACTAATATTTCAGAAATAGATCATCTTATATCATTCAGAAAATACTTAAAACGCAACATAGCTTTACAGAGTTACTACTCACAGTATTCAGATGCTTGGTTCGCCCTTATTGCTGACCCTACACAATTCATAAAGCACGCAGAAATCGGGTCACAATATAATTTATTCCGTTCTTAACTTGTTTAATTCTCTTTATACCAAATTACACATCAATTTGCAATTTCGCAAATTCATCACAAGTCGCAAATAACATCCTCAACTCAACACACTTCAACTCAATATTAGTCAACTCAACTTAATTCAACATAAGTCAAAACAACTTAATTCAACAATACTATTTACAATTCAACATAGTTCAAGATAAATTCTTGAATCTCATTTCAACATTCCATAACCAAGTTTATGTTGTCCATACCATTAACACATCTTTTCCCCCAAAACATTTCATATTATAGCATAATTTATAATGCCCATAACAAGGTTCAATCGCTAATTTTTAACATAATTTTCAAACATTTCCAAAATTCAATTAAACTTGTGTACATATAATTCAACTTCTCAATTTCATGATTCTACTTTTAATTTGGGCAGAAACTTTGATTATCATCATGAATCAACCTAGGGTTTTCAAGAAAAATCCAAACTTTCCAAAACATTACTTTTTATTCCAATTTTCCATTGATTACACACCTAAGGTTCATAATCCATCATTTTAACCTAACAATTGCACCCCCAACATTTCAAACTCTAAACCCCCAAATCTCATGTTGGACACTATATGCTCAAAAATATAGATTTTGTATTTATATAGTCAAAATACCACAAATCCATCCATTAATGCAAGTATTGAAACGGAACTAGGATCCCTACCTCAAGAATGAAGCAAAAGAACGAAGCTCCAAGAAGAATTCTTCACCAATCCGAAATCCAATCGGTTGAAAAGTGAGTTCTTCAAGCCTTTTTCACTTTTTGGTGGAAGATTTTGATCAATCCAAAAGGAAATGGAAGGCATTTGAGGTCAAAGACCTAGGGTTTTCGGACCTAGGTGAGAATGATGAAGAGATGAGATGAAAAGTGTGAAGAATGATCTGGAAAAGTCCCTTTAAACTTGCTGAATTCGCGAGGTCCGCTCGAGCGTCACTTTTCCAGCTCGAGCGTACCTGCTTTCAGCACAGATTCCAAAACTTCAAACAGGTATAACTCTCTCATCCGGACTCCGTTTTAGGTCGTTCTTGTGTCCAAATCGAAGCCCCAGAAATAAGCTTTCCAATGGTTCTAGCCTCACATCCAAATTCAAAGTGTGGAAAAAGAAAAGGGCAAAAGAGTGACGGCCGTTCGTAAGAAAAATTATCCGAATTAAATTCGTGGTTCACTCTTACTTTAACATTATGCTACCACTTCGATCAATACCCCAAAATAAAATAAGGAGGTTCCAAATACACTAATAAAAATTTCAAGGACAATCTCACTTTCCACGCTCGAGTGTCGCTTTCTACGCTCGAGCACGCAGACCAACAAAGCTGTCCGCTCGAGTGACCACTCCTATGCTCGAGCGGGAATTCACAACTCTCAGAATTCCGGACCGTCTGCAAAAATGCTGGGAACCTCTCAAGTTCGCTCGAGCGTCAACTCCCCCGCTCCAGCAGAGGGAAAAATTCCGAATCGTTACAATCTTCCCCCCTTTAGGAAGTTTGGTCCTCCAAACTTAAATCACTTGTATCGCAATCAAATCATATAGTTTTGTCTCATTCTATTCTTGCGCTCAAGTAACTTCCTTATCAGAAAATCTCATCACAGAAGTTTAACTCATCATCATTTATGTATAGATTAATATTCCAAATTGGCTTAGCCACCATAATTTATCCTGTAATATAATGGTGGACCTCATAGTTAGCCTCATATTTAGGTTCACAACATCAAAACATAAAATGCATTATTCATGAAACTCATATATTTTGCGTAGTTATTCACATAACTTCAAATAATTCTCATACTTCTCAAATAATCAAGGCTCAAACTCAAATAATACTCATGACTATACTTCCTTGTTTCAAATGAATTCAAACTATTCTATCATTGACATTTACACAGTTCAATTTCTTGATTCGATGGCCAGTGATCAATAACAAAGTAAAAGTTTTAATGAATGATGTTCATAACAGATTCAGAAATCAGAATTCAAATCAGAAACAGATTCTTATAATTGTTCAGATTTATAAACAATCATACGTGGTACATCTATTAGTGTTAACAAATCAGATTGGTCATAAAGACCCATATACAAAGCAGATGGTCACGTAAGACCCTTATACAAAGTAGATCAGATAGATGACTATGCATAATCAGTTCCATGAATGGAACCCACGTGAAACCCTAGTACAAGGTAATAGATAACAGATACACATGATGCTAAGAATGCCACGATACGTTTCAGAAATAGGGCAGTCATTCATCTATACAGAAAATATCATTTCAGAAAACAGAGCTTATCATATCAGTTAGAGAATACATATAATTGAACATATATTTACAAGGTTGTTACTCACAGATAGTAATTCATAATTCATATATAGCAAAAGATTGATGCTAATGATGTTCATGACCCAACTCTTTCGTTTCAAATAAGTCACAACATTTTATTGCGAATAGCCACTTGAAGTCCTCAAATTGGATTATGTATTTGATACAACAACGATAACTAACCCGAATTCTTGGTCCACAAATCCTTTGACCAATGATTTGGATATTTGCTCCCATGTAATTCATGAGTCATTTAGTCAAATAAGTGAGGGAATTCACTCCATTGGTTCCACAAGAAAGATATTTAATCATAGCAGACATACATGGTACATCCAATAGCAGAACAACACAATAGGTCTTAGAAGACCGAACAGTCAATTGATGGCTATCAAACAGTGAACAGTAGTTCCAATAATTGGAACAGACAGAGATCTCTGTAATAGTAGTAGTAGCAGTAACAGTCAATTGCTATGGATGCCACGAGTACAGTTCATAAAATAGGACAAACATTTATTCAGTAAACAATATCATTTCAAAAAGCAGAACAGTTAATCATTTAGAAAATAATTGTAATTGAACATAGCTTTACAAAGTTGTTACTCACTTAGGTGTGTGATTAACATTCACTTAACAGATAGAAGGTCCATTCACATTCATCGGGGTTTTGTTCCATTAGTTCTAAAAGAAAAGTCATTTACTTCCGAAAGTCAAAGACAAATTGCATATGGCCAATATTCACTTATCATACTTAACATTACATCCCAATAATCCATATTAAAAGTATTGAGTCAAATCCATAGTATAACATTTCCAAATAATATAGATCCTCTGGATAATGAAGAAACACTTATTACATATCACTAATCCCAATAATAAACTCATTTATGATCAAATGGGTCGAAATAAAAGAACGAGTTATGAATCAATCATTATACAAACGTTCGTTCTCAGGTCGAAAGTGTGCTCAATAGTGGTCTTGGCAAATCGAAGCATTCTCATCCCAATTGTTTCAATAACCTCAAATTAAGTTCTATGAGGTTCTTTAAGAAATACACATTTACAACTTCCACGAAGAATAACATCTTGCTTTCTATTATGCATTAACTGTTTTGACTAACACTAGAAGTGAACTTCATTTCCAATGTTGACAATGCAATTTTAGCAAATAAAATTGATCTCTTTCCAATATTAAATAATCCAATCTTCATTGGTTTAGCCCTTAGTCACACTTCATTAATTCTAGTAATTTCAATCAAGTTTTAAGTAAACAGATCCTAAATTTATCAAACTTTAGGTAGGATAAATTCACATAACCAAAACATATGATATGACTACTCAAGATTCCATACACATGCTTAAGGTACTCCTTCACTTATATCTTGTTTAAAATTACATGTTATTCCAAATTTTGCTTAACACTTAACATTCTGCTTCTTAAGCATATTATGTGATCACAAGGCAAAGGTGGATAACACTCGAAATAATACTGGTTAGCTTAAAGCATAACATCATAAATTTGACTATAAGTCAAACAACTATACAAAGTCATCGGCGGGGCAACCTATTCATTCCCATGGAGTTGACCGAGAATTTCTGATTCAAAGCTACGCCGGTTGAACGCGATTCCAATTGGACTTTCAAGGTCATTCAACAAAGGTATGAGACTCTATGGTTCACACATTAGATTCCTCACTGAATCAACACATTTTTTACATACTTAACAGTTTTCTTATTCTCAATCACCATAGCTCCACATACCTCATTGAATCATCAAATTGCTCAATTTTCCCAAATATTCTTGTAGTCTAATTTTACATTCAACTTTGCAACTTTCGTAACTTCCATCAAAGATTTCATTAATTCCTTCTAATACCGCGTTCCCATGGATCAATATACTCGTATTCATTAATGTGCCAACGAGAAAATTACATTTCCCTTATAGCATTAAAATTCCACAACAGGTCTTAACTTCAATACTAAACTTATTGAATAAATACATTCCAGTCTCCTCTAATCATTGAAATATAAAAATAACCCTTAACTCTTGTAACACTATATTCTTACAAATCATTACACTTGTGCCCACCAAAGTTTTAGTCAAAAATCATAATTTCCTCATAACATCAAAGTCCCATGATAGCTTTAACTTTTGGTCTTCATACAAAACTTATCGAATGAACACATCCCGGCCTTATTCAATCGTCAAAATTTCAACATAACTCTCTATTTTTAGTTTCAATACTTAGTTTATTAAACAACCTTATACACATTTTTCTGAATGCACAACATAACATTCATTTGTTAGATGGATGCCAACTTAAATTCATTCTAGACATTCTAATGCTCAATGGACACGTGTGTTGGAAAATTGGTTTATATAAGGCATATTTTGGGCCAACTTTGAGCCCAAAATTGAGTGGACCCCAAACGTCTTTTGGGGTGGATCCGAAGAGGTGAAGTGTTTCTTGCCGCGTGACAAGTCACACGGGAAAGACGGAACGTCAAAACCATTTATGAGTAAATGGGAAGTTGACGTCGTTTTTCGAGTCTAACATTAATTTTTTAAATAAAATTCTTTTGAATTTTTTTTATAAAAAATTATTGTGAGAATTTAATTTAAATTCAAATTTTGGATTCCTAAGTGGTTTCCTAAAGTTTGTAATTTTGGGAATTTAATTTAATTCTAAATTCAAATTTTAGTTTTCTAAAGTTTGTACGTATCTTTTCCTTTATTGACTAAACTATTCAGATAGTTTAATAATAATTTTCCAAACAGTTAGTAAACACTTTTCCACTAATTGGCTTGTTTGATAAAACTATTTAAATAGTTTTAATAATAAAATATTTCCAACAGTTTTTGGACTTGGTCTCCAACGGTACTATTTTCAAATAGTGTAATAAAACAAATATACCAACACTTTTATACTTGGACCAACGGTTACTTTTTCAAAGTTTGAATGCCTAAAATTGAGTGGGCCCCGAACGTCTTTTGGGGCGGGTCCGAAGAGGTGAAGTGTTCCTTGTCGCGTGGCAAGTCACATGGTGAAGATGGTTAATCAAAACCATTTATGAGTGAATGGTAAGTTGATGTCGTTTTCGGGTCTAACATTAATTTTTTTTTAGATAAAATTCATTTGAATTTTTTTAATCAAAATTATTGTGGGACTTTAATTTAATTCTAAATTCAAATTTTGGATTCCTAAGTGGTTTCCTAAAGTTTGTAGGAATTTAATTTAATTCTAAATTCAAATTTTAGTTTTCTAAAGTTTGTATCTTTTCCTTTATTGACTAAACTATTCAAATAGTTTAATAATAATTTTCCAAACAGTTAGTAAACACTTTTCCACTAATTGGCTTGTTTGATAAAACTATTTAAATAGTTTTAATAATAAAATATTTCCAACAGTTTTTGGACTTGGTCTCCAACGGTACTATTTTCAAATAGTGTAATAAAACAAATATACCAACACTTTTATACTTGGACCAACGGTTACTTTTTCAAAGTTTGAATAAAAGTGTTGATTGGCAAACGGACAGAATCTGTTTATAACAAGTTGCACTTGTTCGGACCGCTGGATTTGTTTATATATAGAGCCATATTCCAGCAGTCTAAACCCCCGGAGAATATATATCAGTATGTTTTTTGTCTTTTTGCTGTCTATTCTGTTCTATTGCATTTATTCTTCATATATTAGTTTTAGATTAAATTTAAGAGAGTATAGAACACAAGGTTTGGTTCGCCGTACAATTTTGTTTGGTGTGCTACAACAATTTTGTGAAGATCATTATATCTTGGGAGATAGACGCCACTCAACCGTAAGCACCGTAGTGGGGCGAATCTGTCTTAAGGATAGAGTGTCACACACTTGACTTGGTCTTAATTTTAATTCGGTTCGATAAATAAATCCGGTATGTTATTTATTTATTTTGTTTGAATTTATTTCTAGTTTTTTTATTTATACAGAAGATTGTTCCAACAATCTTAAGACAGATTCGAATTATTCTGTTTACATAATTTTTTGTTTGTTTTCCTTTTTTCATTCTTCGTAAATAATTTCGGAAGAAAATTATTTTCTCTGGATTTACAAAAAATATTCTGGTTGGAAAAATAAATAGTGATTATATGCTATTTGACAGATAGTAGTAATATACTGTCTCTTTTCTTTGACAACAACTAGTAGTACGATACTGGTGTCATTAACAATTCAGAATATATTTTTATGAAATTTTTTCAGAAATTAATTTTGGGTTTTAGAAATTATTTTCTGAGTTTTCTTTACTTAAAATTCTGTTTTAGTATTTTAATTTTTGAAGTGTTACAAAAATTAATTTTCTGTGTGGAATTAATTTGGTTGAATAAAATTTTATTTTATTTCCAAATTAATTGAAAAAAAATAAATTTTATATTCTTATTTCTTTTATTTTACAAAATTTAATTTCCTGTGTGGAATTAATTTGGTTGAATAAAATTTTAGTTTATTTCCAAATTAATTGAAAAATAAAAGTTATATTCTTATTTTTTTTATTGTACAAAATTTAATTTCTTGTGTGGAATTAATTTGGTTGAATAAAATTTTATTTTATTTTATTTCCAAATTAATTGGAAAATAAAAGTTACATTCTTGTTTCTTTTATTTTTACAGAATTTAATTCTGTGAATTTGGTTTAATTTTCTGTGTAGTATAAATTTTAATTATAATTTGGTGTTATAATTTAGAATTGATGGCTACTGAAACAAATGCCCAAACAAGTACTACTGTGGTGGCTGCGTTTGCACCAACCCCCTCTCTTGTGGTGGCAGTACCAATAAATCATGGAGAGAAGCCAGAGAAGGTCTCAGGAACTGACTCTAAAAGATGGCAACAGAAAATGTTGTTCTATCTTACAACTCTGAACCTGGCTCGTTTCCTCCGTGAAGATGCTTCTATCTTGAAAGAGGATGAAACCGACCGGAAAGTGGTTGCTGCGGTTGATGCTTGGAAACATGCCGATTTCCTTTGCCGGAACTACATCTTGAACGGACTTGACAACACATTATACAACGTCTACAGTCCAATCAAGACAGCAAAGGAACTTTGAGAATCGTTGGAGAAAAAGCACAAAACGGAAGATGCCGGCTCAAAGAAATTTGTGGTTGGCAGATTCTTGAATTTTGTAATGGTTGATTCAAAAACTGTGATCAACCAAGCTCAAGATTTCCAACTCATTCTGCATGACATTCACGCAGAAGGCATGTCTCTCAGTGAATCCTTCCAAGTTGTAGTCTTAATTGAAAAATTACCAAAAGGCTGGAAGGAATTCAAGAACTACCTCAAACACAAGCGTAAAGAAATTTCTATAGACGAATTAATTGTGCGTTTGAGAATTGAGGAGGACAACCGCAATTCTGAAAAGCGGGCTGGTAAGCATCCTATGGAGTCTAAGGCAAATGTGGTGGAACATGCTTCAAAAACCAAGAAACGAAAGTCTTTTAGAGAAAGTTCATCACAAGGCTCTAAAGGGGGGATAATAAAAAGTACAAGTTTAATAGCAAATGTTACATCTGTGATAAAGAGGGACATCGGGCCAAAGATTGCCGTAGCAAAGGCAAAAGCAAAAGAAGAACAAGCAAGGAGTCTGCTTAAGCCCATATGACCGAAGTGGACAATATTTCTAATGGTGTCGATGACATCAATCTTTCTGCAGTTGTTTCCGAAGCAAATCTTGTCGGAAATCCTAAAGAATGGTGGGTGGATACTGGTACTACTCGCCATATTTGTGCCGACAAAAAGATGTTCACATCTTATTCTTCAGTAGACAATGGTGAACAACTTTTTATGGGCAACTCATCAACTTCCAAAGTTGAAGGACAATGGAAGATTGTATTCAAGATGACATCTGGAAAGGAACTCACTTTCAACAATGTATTGCATGTACCGGATATTCGCAAGAATCTTGTTTCCGGATCTCTGTTGAGTAAGATTGGGTTTAGGCTAGTATTTGAGAGTGATAAATTTGTACTTACTAAGAATGGGATGTATGTAGGAAAATGTTACATGTCTGATGGCCTTTTTAAGTTAAATGTAATGACCGTTGTACCCTCAATTATTAATTATACTACATCTTCTTACTTGCTCGAGCCTTCAAATTTATGGCATGGTAGACTAGGACATGTTAATTATGGATCTTTGCGTAGATTAATTAATATGGAATGTTTACCTAAATTTAACATTGATTCAAATCATAAATGTGAAATTTGCGTTGAGGCAAAATTATCTAAAACTCCTTTTCATTCAATTGAAAGAAGTACGGAACTACTTGAATTAATTCATAGTGACATTTGTGATTTTAAATCAATTCAAACTAGAGGTGGGAAAAAGTATTTTATCACTTTTATAGATGACTATACTAGATATAGTTATGTTTATTTAATTCGAACCAAGGATGAAGCTTTGGAAACTTTCATTCAATATAAGAATGAAGTTGAAAATCAACTTGATAAGAAAATCAAGAAACTTAGAAGTGATAGAGGTGGTGAATAAAATAAGAAAACAAACAAACAAACAAAAAAAAACAATCATATCCTACTCATTTTGTTCCTCGTTCTGAGGTCTTATATTTATACAGTTCTAACCAAACAATTGGAGCAGATGCATTAGAAAGTGGAAGATGAATAAAGCTAAGTTGTAATCCTGTGTGTTGTGTAAATCTGAGTTGGAATCCTTGAACCATATCCTGCTTTTCTGCCCCTTTGTGTGGCAAGTTTGGTCAAGCATCATTTGAGTGGCGGGGGGTGGGTTGGGTAGGGCCAGGGGGGATCAACACTTTTTGCTAATTATATACTTAATAAAGTACCCCGAAAGAAAGTGAATCAAACACCTTATGAATTGTGGCATGGAAGAGTACCATTCTACAAATACTTAAAAGTGTGGGGGTGTTTGGCTAAAGTAGTTATTCTTAGTCCTAAAAAGACTAAGATAGGTCCTAAGACCATTGATTGCATTTTCATTGGTTATGCCAAGAATAGTAGTGCATATCGGTTTTTGATTCATAAATCAGAACATTCCGAGATGCATGTAAATACTATTATTGAGTCTCGGAATGCATCATTCTTTGAACTTGTATTTCCAAATAAGACTGGACAAGAGACTAGAAATAATAAGAGATCTTTTGATGCTATTACTGGTAATGATCAAGAACATGATCAAGAGCAAGAGTTAGACCAAAATGAGAAAGAAGAACCTAGGCATAGTAAACGTGCTAAAACCTCAAAATCTTTTGGTCCAGATTTTCTAACATTTTTGTCAGAAAATGAGCGTTTAACTTTTAAAGAGGCTATGTCCAGTCCTGAAACTCCTTTATGGAAAGAAGCTGCCAACAGTGAAGTTGAATCCATCTTGCAAAATCACACTTGAGAATTGGTGGATTTGCCACCAGGTTGTAAACCTCTTGGGTACAAGTGGATTTTCAAAAGAAAATTGAAAGCGGATGGATCAATAGACAAATACAAGGCAAGACTTGTGGTCAAAGGTTGATATATTTATAATTTATCCTAAATATATATATATATATTTTGGTGTTTTGGCGCTAGAGTTTTTTATTTTGGCGCCTACTTTTTTTTGGTCATAATATTCACGACATGCATTGTGTGTCATAAAAAGGCAATACTTTTAACGGCAGGCGCTGTGTACATCGTATAAAGTGCAATACTTTTAACGGCGGGCGTTGTGTGCACTGTGAAAAGTGCAATACATTTCACGGTTGGCGTATGAGGGAAAGAAAAGAAAGTGTGTAAATTGGTTAAATCATTATATGGTTTAAAACAAGCGCCAAAGCAATGCATGAGAAATTTGACAAGGCAATGATGTCAAATGGATTTAAAATTAATGAGTGTGACAAAATGTGTTTATATTAAAAACACAGACAAAGGTTATGTCATTGTATGCCTTTATGTAGATGATATGCTCATCATAGATAGTAATAATGATATGATTAAAACTACTAAGAAAATGTTGAATAAACATTTTGACATGAAGGACATGGGCATTGCTGATGTAATTCTTGGTATGAAAATTACCAAAACATCAGAAGGTTATGCTTTGTCACAATCTCATTACATTGAGAAAATACTTGACAAATTCAGCAAAGATGATGATCATCTTGCTAGAACTCTTGTAGATGTTAATTTGTATCTTTCTAAGAATATACAGGAAAGTATTTCTCAATTAGAGTATGCCTAAATTATTGAAAGCTTAATGTACTTGATGAACTGCACTCGCCCGGATATAGCTTATGCAGTAAGTAAATTAAGTAGATATATGAGTAATTCGGGAGTAGAACACTGGAAAGCAATGATAAGGGTTCTAAGATATCTCCGATTTACTCGTAACATTGGGCTTAATTATACTAGATATCCACCAGTACTTGAAGGATACTGTGATGCAAATTGGATATCGGATACTAAAGACTCGAAGTCCACCAGTGGGTATGTCTTTACTCTTGATAGTGCGGCTGTATCTTGAAAATCTTCCAAACAGACTTGTATTGCTAGGTCTACTATGGAATCTGAATTCATAGCTTTAGATAAAGCTGGGGAAGAGGCAGAATGGGTTCGCCACTTCCTTGAAGATATTTCAATATGGCCAAAATCGGTGCCTGCTATATGCACACATTGCGATAGTCAATCAGCTATAGGTAGAGCACAGAGTCATATGTATAACAGTAAGTCACGACACATTCGTCGTCGACATAATACCATAAGACAACTACTCTCTAATGGAATTATTTCCATTGATTATGTGAAGTCTAAAGACAACATAGCGGATCCACTAACCAAAAGGTTAGCAAGAGAGTTAGTTGAGAATTCATCGAGGGGAATGGGACTTAAGCCTATTAAACAAAAGTTACCACAACGGCAACCCAACCTAGTTGACTAGAGATCCCAAGATCTAGGCTCAAAGGGACAACCGAGTTGTGATTGACTCAGAAAGATCACTGGGGAGTCTAACTCCTATCCATTTCTTTGATGAAATAGTGATGTCTACAGCGTTTGAGGTTAAGTAAAATTTTAATGATTCTTATATCTAGGTAAACCTAGTGGAGTATGGTAGGATACTCTTCATAAGAATCACCTATGTGAGTGTGAACTGGGCTGGTTCTATAAGATATATGAAGGGCTACAAGTCTTTAGAGCACTCATGAAAGACCAGGTTGTTCAGGGCCAAAATGAACACAATAATGAGAACTAAACTGTGTCAGGGAATATACTGTGTGAGTTTTATTGTCTTGGTTTACACAAACGGCTGAACAGTTCAAGACATCATATTCACTGGTTAACTAGTAAATCCGATAGTGTCTCACAAGGGAAGGTTCAAAGCTAAAAGCTACCTATCCTTTGCAGAATATTTTTAATTTCTGTACTCTCTGTATTGACATCATGTTGTTGCATTTTCTCTCTGTCAATTTCATTCATGTGGGGGATTGTTGGAAAATTTATAAAGAGGTAGTTGTGAATTGAAATAGACTCCATTTTGAATGAAAGGGTGTAACCTTTCATGGTGTCTTTTAATAATAATTTTCCAAACAGTTAGTAAACACTTTTCCACTAATTGGCTTGTTTGATAAAACTATTTAAATAGTTTTAATAATAAAATGTTTCCAACAGTTTTTGGACTTGGTCTCCAATGGTACTATTTTCAAATAGTGTAATAAAACAAATATATCAACACTTTTATACTTGGACCAACGGTTACTTTTTCAAAGTTTGAATAAAAGTATTGATTGGCAAATTGACAGAATCTGTTTATAACAGGTTGCACCTGTTCGGACTGCTGGATTTGTTTATATATAGAGCCATATTCCAGTAGTCTAAACCCCCGGAGAATATCAGTCGGTTTTTTGTCTCTTTGCTGTCTATTCTGTTCTACTGCATTTATTCTTCATATATTAGTTTTAGATTAAATTTAAGAGAGTATAGAACACAAGGTTTGATTCGCCGTACAATTTTGTTTGGTGTGCTACAACAATTTTGTGAAGATCATTGTATCCTGGGAGATAGACGCCACTCAACCGTAAGCACCGTAGCGGGGCGAATCTGTCTTAAGGACAGAGTGTCACACACTTGACTTGGTCTTAATTTTAATTCGGTTCGATAAATAAATCCGGTATGTTATTTATTTATTTTGTTTGAATTTATTTCTAGTTTTTTTTTATTTACACAGAAGATTGTTCCAACAACGTGTGTGAGATATTAACTCGTGCTCTGATACCACTCTGTCACGACCCAAACCCGCCCCTATGGGTTTAGCATCATAACCGGCTAGTAATCCTGAGATTACCGAAAGCCTCTGAGAAAGATTAATTTAACAATAGGGGCTAGCGGAAGCAAATAACAAATATACAACATCCATTGAGCTGTGCAGACTTAAATGAGACAGAAAAATTTTAAACTTTTATATACATATCTACACATCATCCTTACATCATCATATACATACAAACTAGACAAAAGGGACTTAGCCTTATTTACAAAATAAACGAAAACTTGTTTAACCAAACAAGAAAACAAAACTTAAACTTTATGCACTTAGCCATAGTAACTAGACATATCTGGAACCTCCACGGGAGGCACATAGGTTGGCTGACAAACAAAGAATCCAGGCAGCAGCTCTAGGACTAGTCACACGCCTGATCACCTACATACATAAACAATACAGTGAGCTAGAACCCAGTGAATAATAACAAGGTAAAAGGGTTTTAATGAATGTGGTCCATAACAGTTACAGAAAACATAATTCAGTAGTTATCAGAAATGAATTCATAATCATGATCAGAAGTCATAGTTCATAATAGATACAGATTCAGAATCATATTCATAATCAGAATTTGCAGTTAATCATACGTGGTACATTTATTAGCAATAGCAGAAACAGTTGGCCCGTAAAGGAACGGCCATAAAGGCATATAGTTGGCCTATAAAGGAACGGCCATAAAGACTTATAGTTGAGCCATAAAGGGACAGCCATAAAGGCTTATAGTTGACCCATAAAGGGATGGCCATAAAGGCATACAGTTGACCTATAAAGGAACGGCCATAAAGGCTTACAGTTGACCCATAAAGGAATAGCCAGAAAGGCTTACAGTTGACCCATAAAGGGACGACCATAAAGGCATACAGTTGACCCATAAAGGAACGGCCATAAAGGCTTACAGTTAACCTATAAAGGGACGGCTATAAAGGCATACAGTTGACCCATAAAGGGACGGCCATAAAGGCTTACAGTTGACCCATAAAGGGACGGCCATAAAGGCATACTGTTGACCCATAAAGGGACGTAACAGAACAGATAACAGATGTCATTTGAAGTTAAGAATGCCACGCATACCTTTCGAAAACATTGAACAACCATTCATTTATACAGAAACTAATATTTCAGAAATAGATCATCTTATATCATTCAGAAAATACTTAAAACTCAACATAGCTTTACAGAGTTACTACTCACAGTATTCAGATGCTTGGTTCGCCCTTATTGCTGACCCTACACAATTCATAAAGCACGCAGAAATCGGGTCACAATATAATTTATTCCGTTCTTAACTTGTTTAATTCTCTTTATACCAAATTACACATCAATTTGTAATTTGGCAAATTCATCACAAGTCGCAAATAACATCCTCAACTCAACACACTTCAACTCAATATTAGTCAACTCAACTTAATTCAACATAAGTCAAAACAACTTAATTCAACAAGACTATTTACAATTCAACATAGTTCAAGATAAATTCTTGAATCCCATTTCAACATTCCATAACCAAGTTTATATTGTCCATACCATTAACACATCTTTTCTCCCAAAACATTTCATATTATAACATAATTTACAATGCCCATAACAAGGTTCAATCGCTAATTTTTAACATAATTTTCGAACATTTCCAAAATTCAATTAAACTTGTGTACATATAATTCAACCTCTCAATTTCATGATTCTACTTTCAATTTGGGCAGAAACTTTGATTATCATCATGAATCAACCTAGGGTTTTCAAGAAAAATCCAAACTTCCCAAACCACTATTCTTGGTTTCACTTTTCAAAAAACACTTTTAAGAAAATTCTACTTTCTTATTTTCCGTATTTTTTTTGTTTTTACTGATTTTTTTTAATATTTTAAACAATTTTTTAAATTTTTAGACACACTTAACTTAGATGTATCTAAAAAGTAAAAAAATTGTGAAAAAAATCTTTTAAAAATTCACTAAATACCCAAAATACAAAAAAAAAAATACGAGATTTCAGTACATTTTTTTGTATTTTTATGTATTTATTAATTTTTTAAAATATTTTTTCACAAATTTTTTACTTTTTAGATACATCTAAGTAAGGTGCATCTAAAAAGTAAAAAAAAATGTTTAAAATTTAAAAAATATTCACTAAAAACAAAAAAATACGAAAATCAAAAAACTTAATTTTCAAAAAACTTAATTCAAAAAACTCAAACCAAACACACTGATACTTTTTATTCCAATTTTCCATTTATTGCACACCTAAGGTTCATAATCCATCATTTTAACCCAACAATTGCACCCCCAACATTTGAAACTCTAAACCCCCAAATCTCATGTTGGACACTATATGCTCAAAAATATAGATTTTGTATTTATATAGTCAAAATACCATAAATCCATCTATTAATGCAAGTATTGAAACGGAACTAGGACCCCTACCTCAAGAATCAAGCAAAAGAACGAAGCTCCAAGAAGAATTCTTCACCAATCCGAAATCCAATCGGTTGAAAAGTTAGTTCTTCAAGCCTTCTTCACTTTTCGGTGGAAGATCTTGATCAATCCAAAGGGAAATGGAAGGCATTTGAGGTCAAAGACCTAGGGTTTTCAGACCTAGGTGAGAGGGATGAAGAGAGGAGATGAAAAGTGTAAAGAATGATCTAAAAATGTCCCTTTAAACTTGTTGAATTCACGCGGTCCGCTCGAGCGTTTATTTTCCCGCTCGAGCATACCTGCTTTCAGCACAGATTCCAAAACTTCAAACAGGTATAACTCCCTCATTCGGACTTCGTTTTAGGTCGTTATTGTGTCCAAATCGAAGCCCCAGAAATAAGCTTTCCAATGGCTCTAGCCTCATATTCAAATTCAAAGTGTGGAAAAGGAAAAAGGCAAAAGAGTGACGGCTGCTCGTAAGAAAAATTATCCGAATTAAATTCTTGGTTCACTCTTACTTTACCATTATGCTACCACTTTGATCAATACCCCAAAATAAAATAAGAAGGTTCCAAATACACTAATAAAAATGTCAAGGGCAATCTCACTTTCCACGCTGGAGCGTCGCTTTCCACATTCGAGCACACAGACCAACAAAGTTGTCCGCTTGAGCGACCACTCCTACGCTCGAGCGGGAATTCACAACTCTCAGAATTCCAGACCATCTGCGAAAATGCTGGGAACCTCTCAAGTCCGCTCGAGCGTCAACTTCCCCGCTCAAGCGGAGGGAAAAATTCCAAATCATTACAATAAAGCGATTTATTTCCAAATTAACCTTGACTTGTGAACCATTTTTTGGTCTTCTAAAGAAAGGAAAGAAGTTCCGATGGGATGATCAGTGCCAATACGCTTTTGAGCAGATTAAGTAGTACCTTCAGAATCCGCCTGTGTTGTTGCCACTAGAACTGGGGAAGCCTTTGATTCTGTATCTGTCAGTAATAGACACGACAATGGGATTCATGCTTACTCAGGAATCTGAGGATAGGGTGGAGAAAGCCATCTAATATTTGAGTAAGAAAATGTTGGATTATGAGACCCGCTACACTCCGCTGAAAAAAGCTTGCCTAGTAATTATTACAGACCCTCTAATTAATTAACAAATTAATAACAAAAAAGGGTGGCCACAGCCCCGCCTCGAGATACGTGAATGATGCATTCTTGACTCGTCTCGCCCGGAAACTCGCTGCCATAGCACTGCTGCCTCTATTTTTCACTGCCCTGCTTCTCTGAGGACTGCTAAAGTCCAAGGGCATGCTCTCTGGATGTTGGGGAATACCACCGACCAAGTAGAAACACCACCGGCCTAACAGGATGATCACCGGCCGCCTTTTAACCTGTCGGCCACACATTACTGGCCGGTCGGCACTGTATTTAGCCGACCGGCCAAAGCTTCCTGCAGAACCTGCAATTGACAGCAACAGAGGGAAAGCAGTGTATGGCATGGAATTTTCAGGCAAATGTATGCATGGCCACACCCCCTATCATGCAATGGACTCAAGGGAGCATGACCCTCGACCCTCGGGCCATCAATCACACATTTCAATGCATGATGGCCTAAAAGCCAAGTGTGCAACTTCGATATCAAATGAAATGCAAGCACAAAACACATCAAAGGGCCCCAACCCCTATCATGGTTGATCAAGAGGCAAGGGATGCATGCTCAATGAAATGCAACCTAGGCATGGAGGCTAAGTATGCAACATGAACATGCAAATGAGCAATGTATACTAGGCACGCAACCTAAACATGTAAGCAAACATGGCATGCAACAACATGCGATGATGGACTTAAACTAACATGGTTAGCTCGCAAGCATGCCAAAATCAGTGGCCATGTGATGAAAATGAAGGCAACCAAGATGCATGCAAACATGCACAATGCAATGGCCCCGTGTCTAAGGCACAAAACACAACTCTACAAAGGCATTGAAAATGATGAAACATGGCATATGAACATGCAAATTCCAGCACTGAAGTGTGATGCCCAATGGTCCCGAATCATGCAAATATGTCATACAACGCATGCTATAAGCCCCGAAACTCAAAACTAGGCACATATATTGGAGCAGCCCATACGGCTTTGCTTGGGCTCCGATTTTGACGCGGTTGTTTTGTTGGACTCGTCTCAGTGAGTACTTCACGTTGGTATGGGCAAAACTTGAGTTTGACAACTTTGAAAATTTCAGTTGTCGAAAAATGTGAGCCGTTTTGCAATTTTCGGCATACTTTGGTTACTTCTTGACTTCTCGGGTTGGTGGGTTTGGACTCTTTGAGCCGATATGAATCTTGTGATATGTTCAAATGTGGATTTCAGCAAACCGAGATGATAGTTCTATGCCGAGATATTAGTGCCGAGTAAGTCACAAAGTTGCCGAATATTGTTCCAGAATAATATTGATGTCAAAGAATGTGCTAAATAAGAAATGTTGCGAGCTGAATAACGTAGATAATGGAGCAGGATTGTCCGATGTTGACGTACGGGCAGCCGAGTAGTTTTGTACGAGGTATGGCACCACGGAGCAACTTTGTCGCTTTGTCGGGAAATTTGCTATGAATCTTGACACTGGAAAAGTGCACATGCAATGGCTTAAATGCCGAATAACTCTTGCCAAAATGATTTGGTCGCCTTGTCTTCTTTGTCTTTGCCGAGAGCTTGGTTGGCAATGATCACTCATTAGCTCTTTGCTTATGCCGAAAATATTTCTTTATACCTTGGT